>JASANE010000822.1:0-50176 GCA_030248225.1 Trileptium ribeirensis
TGGAGACACGTCCACAACAAATATCCCAAACCCTCCAAACATGTCGACAGGAGAGAAGCCAAGACCCCGTTTCCGATAATTTAGCCCCATATCTAACAAGACTTGCATAAACCTACAAGACAGCTTTTTGTGACAGGAACAAGCGGTGTTTGTCCAGGTAAAGTTAGATTATTAACAAGCACTTGAAACTTTGACATCGCCGGAAGCTTTAGATTATAGATATTCTTGCTTACGTTTCCATTATAGGTGTCTTTTGGCACCATCCACACAAACATCCTTCGAGGTAGGTCGTCCTCAAACACCGTATAGTCAAACTTTTGATTATCTTTCCCTAAACTAAATGTTCGCAGCTCATACGTCACGCAGGGGTAGAGAGCTCCCTTCGATCGGTATATCTTATCATAGTAATCTAGTGGACCACTTTTTAGCTTCAAGAGGGTTGCTCTGAGTATCGGTTCGCTGATGATCATATTACATTGAGCATTGTCTTTTGCTTGAGCAATTTGTGTCGGAGCAGTTCGAGAAAATTTCAAAGACACTTCCGTCTGTGGTGGTAGAAATCCGCCATTGAATATAACCGAAGTTACCACTGGTAGGTATAATGTACACTCATCACTGTTCAAAACGTACGCTTGTCTAGCTGTAGCGCCTTCATTGTCTTCGAAACTATCCATAGAATAAGCACTATCTTGAAACCAAAGAGCAGTACGGAGATGACAGTTTCGCTCTTCCTTTGAGTAATGTAAAAGGTTTAAGATATAGGTCATCCAAGGATAGTTTGCTTGGTTTGATGTTATAATTACATTGTTGATTTTGACGTCGACTTGACTAAATACTGCATAACCGGTACAACTGCAAGGGTTTGTCTTTTATTTCGTTTCTTTGGAGGGTTTGGGATATTTGTTGTGGACGTGTCTCCAGATCATTCAAGCAGTTGCGGCAACTATGATTATGGACTTTGCAAAAGCTCTAAACGAATCTATGGTTCTATTTGTGATGGGGGAATTTACGAAGACTTTGAAGATGAGTAAAGATGATAATAAAATTGAATGAATGTGTTTAAATGTGTTGTTGAATTTATATAATAAAACCCAAAAAAAATTGAACATGAAAAGGATTTGTACATGATTTTATGTATTCGATATGGATACCTTACGCAAATTTTTCTCAAAGCGAAAACGTGAGGAAGAACAAATTCGTGAGCTGAAACGACAGATTGGTGTACTACGCCAGCAGGAGGCTTTGGGAATGGACGTACCAGATACATTCCCACCCTCTGTGGAATTGAGGGAACTGCTACGGAGGAAAAGTAAAAAGTAAAACTGTTTTTAATTTGGATGCTTTTTGCATCCAGCACATAGCTGAAACTTGCATGCTGGACATAACGAATGATATCAGACATGATCTTGAATTCTTGTAGAATTAATGTATAATATCCCCCAAGTAAAACAGAATATAGAATTTTACATATATACGAAAAATGAGGTTCTGTCTCAAGATGATTCTGGGGTTAATCCAACACGCATTAAATACCTTACGTTATTTAATCTTAAGCCAGGGAAGGTCTACTGTTCAAAACCTAATAATTATTACCGGAGTTGTAATTTCCAAGTAAAATAGTAAAATTGTTCATAAATGCATGAGTACATTAAAAAGGACAAATTAGTGATAACTAACAACCAATGGTATTCAAATCAAGTAAAGTAGCGGTGAAAAGATAACAAGAGATAGCTTAATTCTTACCGTATTAATGCGATTGCAAAGTAAATTCTGTTTATTGTCTAAAACAAAAATGTGAGTAAAACTGTTGGCATCAATGCGCTAGAACTCAGCAAAATGACATTGAAAGCTGAGTGAGTGATCTCTTAAATAGTATTTAAGCGCAGGATGTTGTAATAATTTTGAAACGCATGAGTGAAAGTGTGACCTAGAAATTAAGCGAAGCGTTAAGGGTATAAGACACAGTTTAACAATCTTGGTATTTGATAAATGAATAAGCTTCTATAAAACAACCTCTGCGAGTTATAATGTTTATGAATTCATACAAGGGAACAGTAGTACAGTTCAGCATATTGCTGTATTAAACTGTGATTATGTAGACCCAACGTTTCAGCTTTCAAGGTCATTTTATATATGAAAGATAGGTTGTAATTTTAAAGTCAATCTTAAATTATGTGGTGCAAACCAAGAATTAGCGCATTATAATATGAAATAATTTACAGTTTAAAACCTTTATAGCAAGTTTATGTTCTTTGTGTCGGGAGGAATTTTGGTTAAATTGATAGAAATTATTAAACTCAGCCGTTTACCATAATAATATAAAATCAATCAAAACCACCATTCAAATTTGCAGATCATTTATAATGATGGAAATGACACTATAAAAGAAAGTTGTTTCAAGTTTAGAGACCATTTTTGTAAATGCAGCGTTTGTCGTTTGGTGTATCTAACAATTGACAGCCTTTCCCATTCTGACCAATATTGTAATTTTAATATCTCAATTTTTTCTCTTTTCTCTTGCTTAAACCATGAGTTGCAAGATTGCTTCAAAAAGAGAATTCAAACTTCGCTCTGTTAAAGATATGGTAAGGTGGACATTATTGCTATAGTTATTACATTACTGCTATAGTTGAAATTATTACGTATAAATATTTAACTATGTTTTACAAACACGTAGATGCACAAAAACGTAGATGTACAATGCTCTGCAACTCGAGACAATAGTTGTGCAATTTTTCTAAACATAGTGCATGCAGTAAAATACATTGTTTTAAAAATCAAACGATGTGTTTCTACCAAAGCTAATATCAAAGCCTACTTTTTCTGTAGCTATGCGGATTGCAAGTAATCTCCATCACTGGGCAACTTATTAATATAGATTTAGCATAGTTGAACTAAGCGTGCACATCAATGACCCACTGCGTGTTGCGTGTTATTATGTGTTTACACATGTCGTTTTGTTGAGCAGTGCACAACACAACTAGTTATAAACTGCCACAAGAAATAAAACAGTGCAAATACGTTAATTATGCTAGACCAATGCAGGAAGTATTTTCTGAATACCAAGTACTACCGCAAGCAAAGATTGCCAACGTTCAAATGTTAGGTATCGACAGTACATTGTGTGCACTATTGATAAAATCTCTGTTATGGAAGACTACAGTCACAGAGAGCGACACGCTGTTAATGAAACCAAAATCATATAGCCAAAAAGTTTTTGATTACTTTTTTACTGCATAGCTAAGCACATTTTAGTACGTATAAACAATTTTCATAAAGGGATCTTAAATATAACACTTGCATATATTATCAGTTATTTGATGAAGTTTACTTTGTTTTCTGATTTAAAAAGTAGTTCTCAACCAACGGTCCACCGAAAGATCTAGTTATAGTAAGAAAACAAAAATGTAGATGAAAGAGCACAATAATAATTGTAGACAAAAGGATTCACGACCAAATTAGTAACAATTCATATAACATGTGCAGCACATATATAACATCGAAATATAAATTGTACACGACGAATAGTATATGCAAAATATGCATTTTACGCATATACGTGACGAAACCGTTCTCTCAATAGGTAAGTCTCCGTCCAGGTAATACCATACGTTATTAGTACTTTGCCACTGTGCGGTTTCGATGAAATCCAAACATATCCGTAACTCATTCAGATAAAATTTTGGCAGTTTTGTAGAACCCACCGCTGGCTACGCAAAACTTATAGCTTGATAAAACGTAAAAGTATGATTTTTGTATTTTAGCTTTGATGCACGAATAAATAGCATCTAGCTACACTGGAAATAAATTTCGCGTGAATAAATGACATAGTCAGCACGAAGTTATAGTTTTATATGTTTAAGTTTACTGTTGTTAGCATATGTTATCATCTGTTTATTGTTGATCAAGCGGTTTGAAAATGTTTGACGGTAATAGGGGTTTCGTTCAAGGGGCATTTTTCAGTATGTAAAATTTTCGCGGAAATAATTCTCACAACTTTATTATTAATGATATTGATGCACTAACTGATTTGTTTAGAGATTGGTCAATGGAAAAAAATTCAGGTGTTGGTTACTTGGCAACATAGTTGGTAACCTGTGGAGAATTTGATAGACTGCAAGAATTTGCAGGCAAAATATTATCGAGATACTAAATGCAACAACAAAGAACGTTATGAAAAACCGTCACCCTTCACTATGCATAACTGTGCGATTTCCATGGAAAATAAAGCACAAATTTTTGATGTTAAAAAGATAAAATGTATGGTAAGTAAAGTGTAAACTTTATATACGTAAAAATAATTTAAATGTTTGAGAAAATGAAATAGTCGAACGCATTATAAGATCAACGCTTTGGTAGACTACATGAATATTATAAAAAACTGTGGATGTTGTGTTTTAGATGACTTTAGCAGAGTGTAATGAAATATATGTGTAAATGTTTCTTTCTTTTGTTAAGAAAATTGTTGATCGAAATAGCGAGGATATGTAAACAGAAATATAAGAACACTTTATTTAAAGACTGTGTGAAATTATGAAAACGTATTCCAAATTCAGTAAATTAGCTGGTAAGGGTTGTAAGGATAGTTTATGTGAATGATTAGCTGAAACTTATGCAGGAATAAACTTAAAATTCAACCCCAACCATCCTCTTTTAACACCATGCACAAAATGTGTTAGACAACAAAACCCTGATTTCAGTAACCGTTTCTAATTTCGACTGTTAGTTTCCTGTTATATAACGCAATTAGGCTCTTGTACTAAAAAGCTTAACTGTTGGCAGACATTTTCAATTTATCACGTATGAAATACGAAACGGATTGATTTCTGTTCATTAACCAAAAAATGAAATTTTTATTCACGGAACAATGAAATCATATTTCGTTTTAACAATAGAGCATGGTGGGAGGCGCACCTTATGTTTACTCATGGATTATTACAGTCTAACACAACATAACAATACTGGATTTCAAACATGTTTTACCAACTTGAGGATGCGCATGTTTGGAACGTGTACTTATTACTTATACTCTGTGTAATAAAAAGAGCCTAAAGATATATTAAGTATATTTACCTGCAAATTTAAGCATACGTTTTAATGTTTATAGACCCTATTTATATGTTTCAGTTCGATACAGGTAATGGTTGTTTGTGTCTAGTCTCTTAGCATGAAACGTGGGAATCATTAGCAAAATTGAAAAATTGCGATGACATTATATACTTTTTGCATAGTCTCACAACGCCAAAATTGCCCAAAACAACAAACAACATTGCTGTTAATACCGATGTATATTATGATGGAACACTGTGTAATGACGCAGCGACACCATTTATCACCAGCGGTGAAGTTATGTTAAATGAGTCGTTTTATGAAGAAGATCCAAACAAAGAATACGTTGAGACAGTTGAAACCAACATTGATATGTCAATAAGCGAACCAACTTCCATGTGGGACAGTTCATCATCTGAATCTTTATGCGATGTGTATTTAGATCAAATCGAGCCAACCGTAATAGCAGACAACATATCTGACACATTTATAGAGTATTGTTTGGGACAAGGACTTGTGGAAAATCAGTTCGATGAAGATATGGGGTATATACACTAGAGCATGGAATAGAAAATATACAATTAATAATATATATTAAATCCATGTAGATAAACATTTTATACTTTACTTGCTAACAATTAAATATATACATTATTGAATTAAAATTGTAGATTGGAAAATTTAAAATGAACGACATTTTGTAGTTATAGCTGTGCGCAAATAATAAAAGCTCTTTGAAAAATTATATTTTTATACAGTAGAAATGAATTCGAGTGAGATAGTGAAATACTGATTTTTGCAATATACAATGAGATGTGTATCAGGAAGTCGACGTTTTTAATGAGCTAAAGGTAAAGTGAATGTAACGGTTGCTATATTAATTAAGGACTAAGATTCATTTTTAATTGATAGGTTACATGTCATGCGGATTAATGACTGCGACGTGAGGTAATTTGATAACATTCCAAAAAACCGCGTAGAGGTTTAGAGAGCAGAGTAAGCACAAAACCAACCATTTCTGAAACGAAAGCCATTGTAAACTGTTTGACAATTTAAATTAGACTGTCTTTTATACCCTTTTCATGTATTCTCTGCTAACGCGACTGGTTGGTTTATTGAAATTGCGCCAATGGAAGCTTCTAGAACATTCCAAAGTGATGAGTCATTAATTGAATAAATGCCTAGGCGGAGGGGGAGCATTATTATATGTATTACGTATATATGTGTATGTATATATTATATAATGCGTGGGCGGAGGGGGACTATTATTATATATATTTATTACGTATATATGTATATATTATAATGCGGGCGGAGGGACCATGCATTACGTATATAGTCGATGAGGGTAATACGGGACAACACGGTATTAAGGGACAATTGCGAGTTTATTTGCGTGCTGGTCGAAACTGGTGTAAGATAGATTCGCATGTTTAGACTCTATCCAATCAGCGTGTTTTGTTCTATTTTGTTACTATTTTGTTTGGCTGTAGCTATAGCCTGTAGCATTTTACGTTAGATATAATAAAATATATATCGTTTTTTCAAAATCGGATTTTTGATCTCTCAACCGTCAGTAAAGTTTCAGCAAGCAGCCTGAGTCCAAAAGGTGAGATATTTAATTTTTTTTATATATTTGGAATCCTTGTATCGTCTACTATACAGTATCGTTTTCTGTTTTCAGAATTAAGGCGTCCCTGGCAATTAATAACAATAATAGCATCTATTCCCTTTTTTGCTATTAAACAGGGTATTAAGGGACACTGCACACGGTAATAAGGGACAGCAGTTAATTGTCCCTTAATACCGCCTTTACCAAAAATATTGTTTTAAGGGACAAATCATCATATTATTTGGTTACTGTACTAAATCAAGCTTAGGGATGTGACGACGTCCTGTCCTGTACTGAGGTAAGCCTAACCTTCAGCCTGCATAACACGTGTTACTTGCGTTGGACATCGGTCCTTCGAAGCCACTTACTAAGCTCTCTATTCACTAGCAAGTAATTTCGTACTGTTGAGGCCTTCTCCACACGAGTTCCACGAAAAATATCAATGCACGGTTATGCTTGATAAAGGTCACATATGCCAGATAAAATCTTTACGCAAGGCCATCTTGTGTTTTATGTTTCAGTCGTATCAAGTTATATGCTGTTACTTTTTTCAGAGCATGGCGCGTGTCAAACAGTTGTGTCGGCAACCTAACAGGCGACAACGGGGTATCGAAGTTATTGGAACACGCCGAGAACAGCGGGTGGCGAAGCAGCCTAAAAAAGGGAGATGGATTGGACGGTGGAAGACATGAATTTAGCCATAGCCGCTGTATCTGAAGGTTCGTATATACTAAGTACCGTTTTAATACGGATGAATGTGTTTTTAATTATTTTTATCAATTATTTAAAAATCGTTTCGGCCCGACCTCTCCCCAGTTCCGTGGGGGTAACCCCCTCACTTTCGGGGAGGAGTCATAGTTAGCGAGAAAAATTTTGGCCCGACCCCCCTCGAATTTTGAGGGGGGTTCGATATACAAAATGTCTTAATAGTTTTCGAAAAATTTTTAATTTCGTACCCCTTCCCGAAAGTGAGGGGGTTACCCCCCCACGGAACTGGGGAGGGGTCGGGGCGAAACGGATCGCGACATACCCACTGTTTTACGTGCAGATAGCGAAGAGTGTCATACGCTTCTCTAAGTTTCCATCATGCCCTCTTGCTAAAATGAAGTTGATCCGAAATTTTTTGAGCGGTGACGGCTCATATTGGAGTACTGTGTAGCCGAAAACTTGTATGTATTTCTTGTATTTCAATTTATAATCTCACAGATTGTCAGTATTTAACGTAAATTTCGGTTGCTTTAATTTGATGCACCTCTCAACTGATTTTTAGGCATGAAAATGCGCCAAGCAGCGAGAGAGTACAAAGTCCCAAAGAGCTGCCTCGAACGACGTGTTAAAAATCAGTGCCGACCTGGAAAGATACGCGGCCGTCCGTTGGTGCTTTCGCCGTTGAAGGACGATGCACTGAAAAACCTTGTGGTAAAAGCCGAAGACTGTGGTATGCCTCTGAGCAAAGCCCACTTTCAGGAGATAGCATATAGATTTGCTGAAAAACTAGGTTCATCGGAACGATTTAATGCAGAGCGAAAATCGGCTGGCCAAGACTGGTGGCTTCGTTTCAGGAAGAGGCACAATCTAACATTGAGAAAACCACGCAACGTCTCCGTTGGTAGAGCATTAGCAATGAATCGTACGCGAATTACGAGTTGGTTTGAAAATTATGGCAAGATACTAACTCAATACGAACTTGAAGACAAACCACAGCTGATTTTCAATATGGACGAGACCGGATTTCAAACAGTTGTCGACCGCTCACGCGTCATTTGCCGCAGGGGCAGCAAGCACGTTACAACATTGACGTCCATGGAACGAGGTCGAACCATTAGCGTTGCTGCATGTGTCAGCGCCACTGGCGTATATCTTCCGCCTGTCGTCATACTTAAAGGGAAACGAGCCAAAGCTGCCGGTATTGAGAAATTCTATCCTGAGAATACGCTAATCCTAACAACAGCATCTGGTTACATGAACACTGAATCTTTCTTGAAATTTATGGAGCACTTTTTGAGGTTCGTTTGTCCGCGCGATAAAGGACAACATTGTCTTCTAATTTTGGATGGACATCGGTCGCATATAGATTCCGCTGTTACCCTAATGGCCTATGACAACGGCGTCGAGCTGCTTTGTCTCCCTCCGCATTCATCTCACAAGCTCCAGCCTCTCGATGGAGTACCTTTTCGTGAACTGAAGCGTCATTACCGTAGGGAGGTACATAATTTTTTCGTCAGTAATAATGGAACCGCATTAAATAACGAGAGTTTTGGTACAGTGTTCACTACTACGTGGAAACGTGCTGCGAAATCAGAGTTTGCCGTTTCGGCATTCGCCTCGACTGGTAACTACCCTGTAAACTGCAAAGCAATTGCGGACTCACCGTATGCAATTGCCGATGCATATGAATCCTCGAGCCAGGCGGAATCTGAAGTTGACTCTCACTGCGGCAAAGTTAATGAAGTGCGCGATTTAGTAACGACACAATCCGCCTATGACAACCACGATACCAACGCGCGCAAATCACCGGAGGGTAAATCGCAATATTTATATCGCGTGTCCGCCGATTATTGTCTATCGCCGCCCGCCGCCTCTAATTTCATTGAAGTCAGTACGAGCTTTTACGATAGAGAAAATCCTCAACTGCATGTTCATCACGAGAATGACTCCGAATTCGTAACGTTAGAATCAGTTGATGAAAGCATGTGTAGCATGGAAATAGGTTCCCAGGGAGAATATATTACGCCAGCTCCTGTTGCTGCGTTTTCTCCAAGTGAACTTCTGGGCAGCCTTTACCCACCATTATGCCGCATATCTGGAGAAGCACAAGAAACATTTTAATGCTCATATCACCAGTCCGACAAATTTAGATCAAATTCAGCAGGAGCCAGGTACCAGTAATCAGCCAGTGTCGGCGCAACAACCTTACACCAACGACTGGCGCTGCAAGGAATGTGGAGAGCAATGGTCGCGTGATGTTATTGCAAAGAACGGGGCAGTTTGGCAAACGTGCAGTTTGTGTAACGATTGGCTGCATACTGACTGTGCTGCGAAAATAACTAAGAAGAATCTCTACTGTTCTCGATGCAATGTTTTAAAAATTTAGACATCATGAGAAAGCAAGTCAGACGTAACAGGTTTTTGCAAATTTAAACTGTTTTGTCTTATCGAGTATTAATATTTCTGCTTATCAGTTGTCCTTGAAACCACGTTACCAATGGATGACACTAATTACGAAATAAGTAGGCTTTTATATACAGGGAAAACAAAACAGAGGTTTTACCATCTTAACCTTTCCCGAACATCTCCCAACATTTGGGAGATTCTTAGAACCACGTATTATCTTCTTATTGCTTTCAAATGACACAGTAAACCTTATTTCATATTGATGTCCCGCGTTTCCCCACAGTGTCCCTTAAATCCACTACGAGTGTCCCTTAAATGCAGTGCGCTCCGGTAATAAGGGACAATTGAAAAGATCTATCATAGCCGTGGGAGTATTTGTTTTATTTTAATAAAATTTTCATTTTCGAATTGGAAACCACGCGCTGAATCTAATGGTATCAAATACGTGGCTATTCGTTAAATATTCTTGGAAATACATTCGAAAATTGACGAATGTCCCTTAATACCTTATACCACAAATATTTATTGTCCCTTAATACAAGCATCTACTACACATGTATATGTGTTTATTATATAAGGGTCATTAATCATTTTTGAGATGTAACTAATCATTATTTCCCAGAAAAATTTGACAGGTCATTAATCATCTGCGCCAGAACCCGTATTTTTCCTACTACTGATACTATCTTTCTAGATTTTACGAATATTTCCGTCCCATTTATAGTAATGTAATTTTGCACCAATATTGTCCAGTATGCTGAGCTAAAACGCGCGTTGACACCGGGGACAAGTACTACTTACAAGTACCAGCTCATCGCGTATTCCAACCGGACATGACGCAGCCAGCCAGAATTCTGCTGTACGTCGAGCATCAAATTTTCGACTTATTCTCAACTCTATTAATTACGTTACTCATTTGAAATTACTTCTAATTGAAAAAGTGGTTGTTCATGCATGCTCGACATTGGTAGGATATGAACAACTTTGAAGTTACAAAATATGGGGAACGTATACATTTGAAAGCATTTTTTGCATTTTCGGTAGGCTTTAACGTGTGTATACCGTTCTAACTTTCCACGGATATTCCTCCAGCCAACAGCCGATGAGACGTATTACTTGAAAAGATTAGTTCAAATTTTGAAAAACTGCAATTTCATTTTAAAGTTTAAGCTAAATGTTTGAACCTGAGAACGTACCCAGCTATCGCCGAAGAAATATTTTGAATCGTCATATTTGTTTCGTATGTTCCAGTGTCGCTTCCGTTAATAATGCTGTTATTAGAAATTTGTGCTCCAAATTCTGTATACAGAGGCGATTCGGTTGGCGAAGTCCCAACTACCATAAAATTGGACTTTAAATTCGCTTGAAAAAACAAAAACCTAAAACAAAAACTATGTGAGAGATCTTAGAAGCTTAGCTATGTTATAAGCACAAACACACAGTAGCCACCACATGATTCAGAAACAAATGGAAATTACCTCGGACTGCGGCCGTCGCGCATTTAGGTAGGACATAGCGAAAAGTAGTAAGATGAATAAATAGGACAATATATTTGCTACAAAATTGTTTTATGGGTTATCCTACCCAATATAGCTATGAATTTAATACAAAAATTATGCATTTGTTGAGTTTGGTGTACTACAGGCCCAACGGTAATTAGTAATTATTGTCGCCTTCGTGTAGGATGAATTGTATCTAATATAATGCAAGCGCAAACCTAACTGTACCCATCGACAATCTGCTTTTTCACTTCGCGTAAAAGTTGTTGACTACGTTTTGAGCAATGGACATTCGGCAAAAGACTGGTCGCAAACATACATCTAATCTAATCGCTCTGCGATTGACATCAAACCATTTTGTAATCGTTAACTTTCCAGGAAATTTAGAAATTTTTGCGTTATTAGAATTATAAGTTTAAGTGTATTTGTTTAGCGCACACTTTGAGGACCCAGTCGCCTTCGTGTAGGATGAATTGTATCTAATATAATGCAAGCGCAAACCTAACTGTACCCATCGACAATCTGCTTTTTCACTTCGCGTAAAAGTTGTTGACTACGTTTTGAACAATGGACATTCGGCAAAAGACTGGTCGCAAACATACATCTAATCTAACCGCTCTGCGATTGACATCAAGCCATTTCGTACTCGTTAACTTTCCAGGAAATATAGAAATTTTTGCCTTATTAGAATTATAAGTTTAGGTGTATATATTTGTTTAGCGCACACTTTGAGGACCCAGTCAGCTTTAGGGGTCGAAGTATAATTTTGCTTGCCTTAAAATAATTATATCATAGGTGAAGTGTGACACAAAATTGCCGACATTGTTCGCATGTTTGTGTGTGATGAATTAATAGGAATTGCAAGTCAGATTCAATATGTTAACGTATTCACGGACCCCCGAATTGTATAAAATCAGCACGCGCAAGCAAAGGCACAACCTTTGCTTTAATTTAAGTGTATGTGCGTTTGAAAGCGTTTGTGTGCGTGCGCAACTAAACAAATTTGGTTGCGTCTGAAGTTAATTCTGTCCGTGAGTTTACAGTATAAAGTATTCTTAGCAATGAATAATTTTCACACGCCAAACTAAAACTCTAAATACATTAATTACGCAGAGAAATAATAATCAGGTGTTGTTTATCAAATAATTTATTTCACTGTGAGACATTTAACGAAAGAACATAACACGTTGATTGTCTACAACATAACCAGACGCGAAAATAAAACGGGTTACCCAATCATTCCTTTATTAATATAATAGTAATAATTAATCTATCAATGGTAGCAAAGAGTTAAGTGTATCAGCATTTTTAATAATCAGCAAGAAATTGTTTGATATCGTGGAATTATTTATTTCACTAATTATTATTTAATAAATCAATATTTATTATTGCTTGTTATCACTAACCTTGTGATCAATTTTACATGATTTTATAATAAGTTTTGTAACCGTAATAATATAATTATTGTGGCAAAGACTGTATAATCTATTAATTGATAAAATAGGTAATCTGATGACTGAAACATTAAAATTAAAAGATAAAATTAGAACTGAGACTTATAATTATTCTCATACGCTGTCAACTAAGATTTCCACTGCTTTTATCTTAAGACCTTCATATTATAAAGCAGCCATGTCTATATTTTTATACTTCTATTGCTTTAATTTTCCTTGAATTTCCCAATAAGTTGTTATCATTAATTGCTCTAAAATTTTTCATCACGGTTATCTTTCCACCATTATCAAATCCGCCATCAATCACTCGTCGCGTTTCATGTTCGTTATTTTGTCTGGGTGAGCTGTCACTAATGTTCGTCTTAGACTGGTCAACTACTAATCCCCAAGTGCGATCGGTTTCCGATGATCCAGTGCTTGCACCAACGGTAAACAATTTATCCATTTTATCAGCTTTAGATTCCACACCTCGGTCCATACCAATGCCATATTTCGAACGGGAGTTAATTTCTGTCTCCAGCACATCACTACTTTTCGACTGCGGCCCATTAATGTTACTACCTGCGACATTACGAGCAACAGAGTTACGATTGCTGCAGGGAAATCCACTAGGAAGTTGCATTTTACTTTGGCCCGTACTGTTGTTTTGGTCGGTGTTATTACTATCCAGATTCTCTTTAGCGCGACTGTAAGAACTACTTTTGTTTCGCCTAAATTTATTAAATTTTTTTTGTTGCTTTGAGAAAACGTTACTACTGATATTACTGCCATGCCGTTTACGAATAAAGTGCGCATGACGTTCGAGTTTCGTCTGTTCGACAACACTCTGATCGTTTGGTCCCAAAATCCCGTTAGTATTGATACATCTATTATCGACGACTCGGACTTTTTCTTGTTTTGCTAAAAAGTAATTACATTCACGGACAAAAATAAGGGCACAAAAATGTAACCCAATAACGTTTTCAAACAAATGTTGCAACATTGTTTGAGTTTCAGATAGTCATTAACCAACAGGACAACCTTAACTCATAAGCTGAGGAGTGCATAGGGGGGGGCGGGCGCTGGTGACACCCTTATGGAGTTTTAAAAAGTTTTAATAGAACAGCGTTGTTTTAAATCGACTAAATGGGTTGGCACACAGGAGTACTCATCATGATATGGATGTCAACATTGATGAGGACGTTGAGGAGTATGCTATCAAGAAGCGAAGTGTTGGCTTTGTGTGCAAATTAAAATATTTATATTTTGATTGCGATATCAATTTATGTGTATATCAATTTGACAAGCAAAAGCTATAAAATTTCGTTTTCCGGGCCTTAAATTCAATTAAATTAGTCTAGGTGTGATATAGTGATAATTTCAGTACCGTTAGACTTAGGTCGACGAGTTGGTTCCAAAAATATCCCTTTCCGTCATTTCATGGCAAAATTATTTTTTCAATTTTTGTTGGGTTCTCACCTAATCCAAGGGCACAGTTCCCCTTTATTACCCAAAATTTTGAAAATAAATCTCGATTAAGTATAATTTTATAAATCGAACCGCATTGACGAGCTGAGTCGAATGATGATAGCATCGGCCCAATCAGTTCACAGGCTAGGGCCTTAGGCTTAGGATTTCACATAAATGGAAATAACACTTTAACTTTTGAAGCGACTGAGCTGATTTTAGCATCAACTCAGCTAGTGAATTATATATATAATAAATTATAGATTTATCCAGAAATTTTTTAGAAAATCGTGTGCACCACAGCGGACCATTGGGAACTCAAAAAATAAAAAAAAATTGCCATAGAACTGACCGAACTGATTATTTTATGAACCAAATAGTGGAACTGCGTCGAATAGTACTAAAATTATAGTATGTTCAAATTGACCAATTTCGGGATAAACTCGTGGCTAACCGAAAATACCCTTATCGTGTTCACGGCCATTGGAAGAAGAAATAAAGAGTGCCATAGTTTTCGGTACAATGTAGATAATTTCGATTAAACGAAATTTGGATAGGTTGGGATAAAACGAAGTTTCGATCGATTGCGATTTCAACTTAGTTAATTTTGACAGCGACTGTAGGTATTCTGACAAGAGATGTCGCAACGTCAATACCCAAAGCGGAAACAAATAACTATCAACCAGCATATTATCTGGCTTTGTCACGGAGAAGGGAATGAGATCCCCATGTATTTTGGTATAGTTCCGTGTGCCTCCTGTTCAGAACTCCAGATGTTTTCCGAGTTACACTTTCCCAGGTACTTTTTTATGCGACTAAAAATAAACTAATTATTTTGTCCCGGCGGGGCAAAAATTAGCAAATTTTTGCTCGTGACGCTGAAAAATTCGTAAATTTTGAAATATATCACTAAACATAGCTGAAACTGCTGTCAGCCGTTATGTTTCGTTACATAGCATAAATTATTAAATGTGTTGTGAATCAGTTACTTATAGTATTTGCACGTTTTCCAACCTCCAGTGAACGTGGGAGGTCACCTCAATTTTACCTGTAAAGAACCGAACTGGGAGGCCTTGTCGGGTGAAAAATTCGGAAAACCGGATCATATTGTTGTAGCTACGACTAAAATATTGTAAGGTCGATCTATACTGGTTAACAAGTAGCCTAAGAATACTGATTCATAATTATATACTCCACTCCTGTCAAGAGCACAATCAGTCGGCTATGTCTAAAGATTATAGATTTCTTTTTGAACTATAACGCTTTCCTCATAAATAAAGTAACATTAGGGTAAACATCAAAATCGCAATTCATCCACTATAGGCGAGTTTTTATGTTAACCAAGACAACTTGGAAACTATAGACATCTGACGACATCCGTTTGTCCAAAATTGCACTTACGCATAAACCACATTTGAATCAACTCAAGTCAGTGTTTTGACATTTATAATAAAAACAATTTACCATCTGTAATGTTAAACTTCCCATTAGGTTCCATCTCACCATACGAGCTGCGTATACAGAAAACGGAAGTAGCCTCCATTTTAACCTTGCAGGTCGACGTTAGTTGACGGTTTGGAGCAACGGGCTGAACCTTACAGCTCACATAAAGATTTTTAAGAGCTCTAACACCACACGTAGCAAATTCGGTCTGTAGCGATGCGTGGACATCGTCTAAACAACAGAGAATAATAATGTACAGTTGTACTCTGAAAAAGTGACTATTCAATTTCGAAAGAACAATAATATCGAACTATATTTACCTACCTCGTCAAAAATCAGTGCTGTTCGTTCGACGTTTGGTCGAAAAATTTCAAATGTTGTTCGAGATCTCTGCGAAATAATCTGTTTGATAGCTGTTCCAGCTTTGTTTGCAGATAGCAAAATTTAGTTAGATGTTCGTAGTTGGTTCCAAACCAGACAGTTATTTGTGTTATGTACTAACTACTGTAGTCTGTTATTTCTTGTACAAATTTGACAGCCAATATATTTTTTGTTCAAAATATATTCGAAATTTTTATCCGGTTTTTTCTTTAATTTTTTCGACAGCTGTTTTAGCATTGCTTGCAGACAGGCAAATTTTGTTCGATATCACTTCCATGTTCGTTAGTTCGAAACGAGATAATCACTTGTGAAGAGCACTGACTAAGTGTAATCCGCATTATTTCTTGTACACATTCGATAACCGATATAAAAATTCATTTTGAACAAATAATATTGAACAAAATCAAGATTCAAACACTTGTAAAACAAAATTAGAACATTTTCAAACGAAGATAGAAAGCATATAGCTAGAAACCTAAAAGTAAAATCTCACGCAAGCGAAGACAAAACGTAGCGAGAGTAGTATCATCTATAGTTGTAGTTATCTGTTACCACATGTAATAGGATTGTGCTTAATGTATTATACCACCCTAAAACCTGTAGATCCCCTGAAACCTTATAATATTGGCCTGATAAAAGTTAAGACACAGTACCTACATTATGCGTGCCGCAAAGTCTATAATAGCTTATCTGCAGTGCAGAAAGGAACATAATCAAATAAAAACGATTCGTTAAATCCACTCAGTAAATCGGGTTCGCCCATTGTCGGCCTTAAACTGTTTTAAACTCCATGGCAGAGTTATGTTGCATTCTAAACGAGCATGTCACATGCAATGTACCAAAAAACCACTATACGCTGAAAGCAATCAATATATATGTATAACCAAAAGTAACGACAGACTATGTTCTGGATCGGGTTCGTAAAACCTAGACCTATGAAAACCATTGAAATGCATTAAATATACGCAATGAACTCTAGATAACCAAACTATCGCATTCAGCATTCAGAAAAAAGCTATATAGACTATTATCTATGCCCTACACCAAGTACAAGTACATAATCAAATTTTGGAACATTAAATAAATGAAGACAAACTACATGTTGAAAAATGGGTTCATTGACCGTAAATCCATTTAAAACCTATGAAAGTGAAAAGGTGTGAAATATTAGTGCTGGATTCTAGATAATCAAACCATCGTATTCATTGTGCCAAGAAACATAGATAGACGTTTCTTAATACCCTGTACGCAATAACTTACTGATACCATATACCTAATAACCTAACCGCAATACCTAATAGCCTAATTACTGAAATGTACTATGAAATCAGGTTCACCGACCCTAAACCCATTGAAAACCTCGGGAAAAGCAGGAAATATTAGTGCTGGTCTCTACACTAATAATTATATCAAGATTGCAGAGCGTAGTGAAGCAAAGGTACACCTACGCCTTTGGTATGTACAGCCAATCAGCTCTCGATAGCATACGTCGACCTCGATATGCATTTCGATATCATACACTACCGCACAAGTCAGAACAAAACTGACATAGGCAATAAATCTCCCATGCCCGAAAAACCCGAAGCGCAAGCTATCAAAATCCCAGGACGTACCAATAAAATTAGGCATTTTGGTTCGAGGAACCAAAGGATGCCTTCACTTCGTACTCATGGAATCACGGGTCGCACAGCAAAATCAACAGCCGCAATGAGTTTCCCATGCCCGAAACCCCCAGGTGAAATTTTCAGCCGCCCAGGACGTCAGAACAAATTTTCGAATTTTGGGTAGAGGAACCACGAGGGTGCCATACCTCAAACCCCAAAACTCCAGAACTGGAGCCTTAATCGTAAAACAAAAAAGTGGCATCGGCAGTTATCGTTTTACTATAAAATAAAACCAACCAGAGAAAAAAATTCGAAAGTTAAAATAATATCTTGCTTACGTGAAGGGTACCAAAATGGGGTAAAAACCCTCATTTTCATAAATGTGACTCCGAAACCGAACCTCGGAAATATACACGATAAATCGACAATGTCGTTTCGAATGAGCCCAAGATCATGAAAATCGGTTAAGTCGTTCCCGAGTTATGGCCGATCACACACAAGACGGAATTTAAAAGCTTTCACCCCTGCAACATACAATCTCTGCTACGTTACACTATGCTCTGATAACCAAACCATCGTATTCAACGTGCCTATACAAACCGTTATTTATGCTCTGCGCGCAATACATAATCAAGCAAATAAAAATACACTACATTTTGGAAATCGGGTGCGTCGAGCGTAACACTATTAAAACATAATGGTTCAGATAACAAACAGATTGTATTATAAATAACCTCTGCCGAAATATGAAAAATAAAATAAGATGCCGCAATTTGAAAAACCGATATTTCTGGCAAAAAGTCGAAGAACCACGTTCGGCTAAAAGAGCCACAGACGTGGCCCCCACAAAATCATGTATCGGTGGCAGATACACACAAATGAGCCACTTCATCTTTTCAGAGGTCTCAAAAACATTTGTAACCACAAATGAAATAAATTATAACATTAGATTGAAAATCAAAAGAATCATGCATGGCTCAAGAGTGGGGTCCATAGGATACAGTACTATTCCAAAATAGTGCATCAGTCACAGATACACTCAAATACTTCACTTCATCGTTTTCAGAATCTACGAAAAACTTCGTAATAACAAGTGCAACTAAATATGTCATTACTTTGAAACTCACGAAATCACACATACTTCTTGAGGGGCCCATAGGGGAATAGTACCTTGCCATGAGGATAGTACCATCCGAAAAAGGGTACATCGGTCGCAGATACGGGCAAATGAATCAATCCATCGTATTCAGCATCCTCAAAAACCTTTGTAACGGATGCAACAAAATATGATATTACATTGAAAATACTGAAATCATGCTTGGTTCCTGTAAGGGGGAGATCCCAGACCCTACACTACCATTTCAAAAAGAGTAGACAGGTCATATATAGTTACGTTCAAATGAATCGCTCTATTGTTTTCAGAGGCCCCGAAATCGCTTACAGTGGCTATAGCAATGCTTATTAACGATTATCTTAAAAATATGATATAAAGGGTTAAAATGGGTCCTTATGGGACTGAATTTTGTGCTGTTATCTCTTTATCCACAAGTGTGACAAAAAAGTGTTGGTTATCGAAGTTGTATATCTCATCAGGCGAACATAAAAAATTTGCAATATTTTTTGATAAAAGACCTGCATTTTGAGAAACACATTTTCCCTCGGTCACAAAAATTGGGGGCACCCTCTTTATAGGGGGCGTAGCGCTTCACAGGATGTACTCAGATGCCCACGCGGTATTACCTTGGAGGTCCGCAGAAAAATTTGGCTCCGTTACCTGCTCACAGGCCAAGGAGACCTTACCGCTATTTCCTATTCTGGTCTCACCTGCAAGTTTCAATCGAGAACATCGTTGGGATTGGCGAAATACAATTTCCGACAACTTAATTGCAACATTGGCCCCGCTAGGGTCCGACAATCCCTTGACATTTGACGTCGGATCTTTAACGCTACAAAGTTCGGCAGGTGGTCCCCAAGTCCTCGTCAACGCAGAACTTGTGGGAGCTCTTGCACTCTAATTTCACAATTCAGTCGTACACACTAAATTGTTAGCTAGCCACGCTAAAATATGCGACCTTTCCGACGTCAAGCCTGAACGTAGGACGTCGACTAGAGCGACGATTTCAAACCTCTTTGGTACATATCCCTACATACATCGGCAACTAACACAGGGACACAATGGACTTTTTTAAGAATCCTTGATTGACAAGCAAATCGGTGACACATTCAGCTATGGGTTAATAAAATGAGGTTATACATTCGATGACATTAGCGTAAAACAATACAGCAAGGTACTTGGTTCACGCAGGTAATTGGATTAACTGAAACCAGTGCTCATAGAGTTCCTATTCCAACGTACATAGCCGTAAGCTAGATCAACAACAACTATGCTTAGCCTTTACGAACATTCCCATGACGGCTGCGCTTACTTTACTAAAAGAAAGTTGGGGAAGTGAAGTGGACACGTACGGCCAACGATACAGTTAAAAGATAGCCAGAAGCTACTGAGAGCCCATTAGGTGTTAAATATAATGACAAAGTATACAGGGTACAATTTTATACATCAAGAATATGCAACACTAAGCAATACTTGACCAGAATTGTGGTACGACTCAATACATCAATGAATAGTGTGGTACTTTTGAATAACATGACATGACAGCAGGTACTCAGTAACTCGTAATACTTATTGGTAACTCGTATAACCTAATAATCTATTTCACAAGTTCAAATTCTAAGTAGTTGTAATGAGTTTTCTGATACATCTTGCACCTAGATAAATCTTTTGATGTCAATTAACTTGACAAAACCCCACCCATGGATATGTTTATAATAAATAATTCCATATGCAGGAAAATTTTGGGCTGCAAATTTTTAGCGGTCTCTTTTACTTGGCTCGGCGCTGACTTATCCGATGGCCAGTTCATCGGAACTTAGGATGCCTGGTTTGCTTGTTAAAGAGTGCCAACACGGCATAAGTCGTTTAAATAAGCTGGAAACAAGGATGCTGTTACCGACTCGGAAAATATGGAAAATATTTCCATGAAAACAAGGAAATACTATGTGGCTCCGACGACATCTGATAGCAATTTAGTAGGGGCGCAAAGGATTCGCCCGGTAAGGCCATCCTTTGCTCAATATCAGCTAAGTGTAATGGGCAAAGTGGAGATATATAAAGATATATGTTTTAATACTGACTCGGCTCAATTGTGACCTATCTTACTTGCATTTAGTCGTTTAGTTATTTACCCTCTTGAGCCACCGCGACCCAAAAAGGGCGCGCAGCGCGAACATCCTAATTTGGTTCGTAGGTCCCGGTAAAAATGAATCGAGACAAATTTCCTACATCCTAACACCCCTTTCGGATTCGGCTTCTCAAGCCAATCATTTTGATACCAGATACCATGGGGATAGGAAGAAGAAGGGGAAACCGGGCTCTTAAATGAGCCCATCCAGGTTTACGGTAGGAAAATCAAAGATTTCGGTGGCCTCAAACGACCTCGGTTTGTATTCTAGGGACCGGTTCGATGTTAAGAACACAACGATGGGTGATATACCATCGGAAAAATTTCTGCAATTTTCATGGTGTTACTGTACCGAAGGTGGACACATATGGTTCATACCGATCTCAAATTAAACCTTAGAGAAGAACCTTACTGCAATTTTTTCATTAATATTAACTAATTAATAAAATTATTTTTGCTCATCCAAATACTAAAATTTCGACGCGAGTCCCAGTTATACTGTAATAAGATCGTGAATTTTGAACAGATTTGTACGAGGCTTGTCTCATTGGAAAGATATTTGTGCCAGAAAAGTCTGACCCGCTCCTACAAATTACAAGCCGTTCCAGACTTATGGGCCGGAACATCGACGACACTCAATTCCGAAGTTCGGAATTGACAATTTAAAGGTCCCTTTGTTAATTAAAATTTTCTACTTCCACTAATGAAAATGAACACTGCGGAATTTCATAATTTATATATATATTTTGTATTTACAAACTTCAATTTTTTGTGAAAAGTGCTGCTCGCTGCAGGGCGAAAAGCCACAACTCAAAATGCTTTTCTGCACGGGTTTTCTAGCACATTAATTTTCCTCACAGCTATCCTAAACTCGTTTTTTCTATCACATACCGTCGTGTAAGATTTTTACGGTCGACACAAGTCGAGACTGGCAATGTATCAGGAGACAACTCACCAAACCCCGGCCGGCAGTATATGTATATACTTAAGACTAGTAACTCTATCGAGATTGCTGAGCGTAGTGAAGCATAGGTACACCTACGCCTTTTGGGTGCACAGCCAATCAGCTCTCGATAACATACGTCGATAAGCTATATAGTCAGGGTCCCAAAAAAAGACGGATCCAGAAAGTTCCCAAAATAAGACGGAACCTCGTATTTAGCTACCTGACCATTGCTGTTCCACAACATGTGAATATATAGTAACTATGACCATCCGGGTTGATTATATGAGATTTTGCTTGACTTAAGCCGGTCAATCTCGGTTAAAACACAAAAAACATTTTTTACCGAAAAACATGTCAAAAAAAGTTTTCCGTCATAAAACCGAAAGTGGTTTTTTTCTCGATTCAACGCAAACAGGCCAACTACATGAAGAGCAAACAGCTGATAAATGATATCTACACCATCTCTTTACTTACATAGCCACATTCTGACAAGCATCGTGCGACAAAACGCCCTGCCTTTTTTGGGAAATTTTTTGGTCTATGTTCTCAAAAAAAGGCGGCGCCGAGGCAGTTCCCAAAAAAGACGGAAGAGATTCCCCAAAAAAAAAAAAAAAAAAAAAAAAACGGGCCCAAACTGTTCGCGATAAGCGAACAATTCGCACCCGTTCACGTTTTGCACATTTACTCTAGGTTATAATAGTCAATGGTTTAAACGATAACGCTGTCTATGCTCCATATGTAATGATTAAGTAGTAATGCCGCTCGAAACCAAAAAATATCGTTATTATAAGCGCGTCGAAACTGCGAATGCTCATCTGATTTCAACACTCGTGACACTTATTAGGGACATTTCCAATAGTGCGACCATGCTTTTTTCGAAGTCGGTACGCCTAGTGATTCTGTCAGCAAAAAGTACTAATTTGCCGTCTTTTTTAGGACCCTGACTATATGTGGATATCACACAGTACCACACACGTTAGAACAAAACTAACACCGACAATGAATTTCCAATGCCCGAAAATTTTCAGCCGCCCAGGACTTCAGAACAAATTTTTGAGTTTCGGGTCAAGGAAACACGAGGGACCACATAACTGCAGAACCGGAGCCTTAATCAAAAAACAAAAAGGCATCGGCATTTATTATTTTACTATGAAATAAAACCAATTAGAGAAAGAAATTCGACAGTTAAGATAAAAATAATCTTGTTTGCGCGAAAGGGTACAAAAATGGGGTAAAAACATCATTTTGCCCTCTGACCCCGGAATCAGACATCAAATAAAAACGCTCGGAGTTGTACACGTTGAATCGACTAGGCCGGTTCGAATGAGCACAAGATCATGAAATTCGCTAACTCGTTCCAAGTCTTGGCAGATCACACACACCGACGGAATCTAAAAGCTTTCACCCCTGCAACTCACAGTCTCTGCTACGTTTACACTATATACGCTCTGAATATTGCTTTACATTTCATAATGACTACAGATACACATCGAAATGCGATACAACGAATAAGGGTGGTGGGTCGGGATTGGTAGGTAGCAGGAGGTATCAGGACTGGTAGGTAGCAGGAGGTATCCTACAAGACTCGGCCGATCAGAAACAAGTATTAATTATACGCGAATTATTACTAAAGTGAACATGTAAGTCATGCAAGTTTCGCATGGCCGACACATATATCAACAACAATCATAGAGACATTTACAAGTGATACAAATAGTACAATAAGGGTACAAATCAAATAGTTCGCATATTCTTTGTACAGTTACCATATAAACACAAACCATTCATGTATATAAATAAAATATTCGGCCATTATTCATACAATTCCGTATAATTACAGCAATAGGTAATACAACCATAACGGTAAATCTTACAAAGTACAACATTGGGTCATACAATTGCAATAAAAGAATATACAATTCTAGATTAATTAACGACACTAAACGCAAATAACGTCAAATTCAGCAAAAGTACTCCATCAATTTATAGTCGATGAGATACACGCATGTACTCGCTCAGGGGAGGAACACTGTACGAAAATAAGTTAGAGTAAATTTCATGCTAAGGCGATACATTAGGTTATCACCAACTCGTTTGCTCAATTTTGGGGTCAGTAAAGTGGGCTCATTGGGTAATTAACTCTCTAAAAAACGAAACCCTACGTATCCGTGGAGACACCAGCCATACAGAGCCCCTTTAAGCTGTTGAGCAGGCTCCACATATGTACAAACAAAGTAAAAACATATAACACAATTAATAATAAATAATATAATATTAATAGTGAAATATGGTACAATCTGAAAATTAGGTTTTATTTCTTTTTATGTACCAAAATTTTGGACCAGTGGTTCACGGGGTTTCATTTGTGACCGCTGGCTAGTTAAAATTGCAGCTCCAGCTAAATAAAAATTTTTTACAAGTGTTCAACAAAATTTTGGTAAATTATGTACAATCTAAGATTTTTATGAATTAGTGGCAAAACTGCGGCACTTTCATAAAAAAACTACTCTAAATATTTTAATTTTTAAGAGAGGCAATTGAACTTTTTACATTTAGGGGTTGGAGTAGTTTTCTGATAAACTGTAAGGGGTGTGCTTCCTTGGAAAGTGGACAAAATTTGCTATATCAATTTTAGCACGGTTACTGATGAGCAGATTTGAGTATGGTCCAAATATTTGCAAACTGAGGTTAAAGACTTAAAGTTACGGAATTTTACTGACTTTCACAGTACTTTCTGTTATACCTGATAATTGGTATGATTAACGGCCCAAGATTGAGCCACACTTCGGGATTCTTGTATTAAGTATTACTTATGGATTGATTAAGTTACTTTATGGCGAGAGGGGTGGTTCAGTTTTATTCAAACAAATTTACTAATAGGGAATGGTCCTTAGTGTTGCGTATTTTGTTCACGCAGATAGGAAGCTTCCAAGCTCTTTTTAGGTTGAAACGGAGGTTCTGGCAAGGAGCCCATTCAAAAATTGCGCGAAAGCGATTTGAAAGTCTACGCGTGCGGTGATGAACCGTGGAGCGGTTAGTTTCTTAAATTGGGGCGTTTAAGCTTAAAGTATTAAGTTTACAATAGTTACTGATAAGGATATTTGTACATATAATTTTTGTACGCGAATTTTAGGACATATGTTAGAGAAATTTAAAGAAAAAAGCGATCTGCGGCAAATTAATGGGTGTGGGATATTTTGGGGTTCACTGAGGTCAGGCAAGAAGACACAGCTCAAAAACTAATGCCAGTTTCAGAAGAAGTCGAAGACGTGAAAGAAGCATTGGAGAACATTGCTGATATTTAAGTTTAGGGTTTATAAGTGGTCGTTAATACTTAGTTTCTTGGCTTTACTAGTCTGATGCTGGTCGTAACTTTGTTGTCAAAATCTGTGCATAAAAGGTGGTTTGGAGGGGTATGTACAGAACAATTTTAAAGAAGATCCGATTCCTACTCCTAAGATCATCTTTGAGATCTAGGGTTTGGACCCTTCAAAGTTTCTGAATGTTGTTCCACAAGGATGTAAAGTAGTCAAAGAGATGAAATGGATTTAAACTCCTTTCCTATCATGCCACTTTAAATTGATCACCGATAAAATGGTCCACGTGTATCCGTTTAACGTGTGCTTAATTATTATATTAATGTTGATGAATCCACTGTCTTAATCGTCCTGCAAATTGATCCTTAACGGCTGATTCGCTTATGCTATTTCGTTCGTTATTGGAACAATTCTAGGCCTCTGGGACCTTAAGTTCTGTCGGAAAAGTAGGTATGCTTAATTTTTTTAACATGTGGGTGTGTACGTTGACAGTCAGCATGTGTACGTTGAAATTCGGATATTTATGGCTCGATGTTTCAATAAGGCGGTGGCGGGGAACAATAATTGACATTGCAGTGGACAAAAATAAATAATGAAGGTGCACATGTAACGTCTTAATAGTTGTAATGCGTATCGGACGGAGTATAGTAGTTTGTCGCCGAAGGGTTTCTCCTGAAGGGCAAACAAATATCCGCCCAAAATGACGATAGATTTGGTGTGAAGAGTAATAAGGCATGTCGCCATTCGGATTAGGAATTCCATAGTCGCTTCCGGCCTACTATGAACAAAATAATGGGATTTTTCGCTGAGTACAAGTAAGGGCGCTGCAGGGGCATCTCCAAGAATGATCGTCATAGGCCAAAAGACTATTCCGTCTCGATAGCGAGTACGGATTTCTTGTAATAATAGACCTATCACGTTATAGCAGTTCCTAGGGCGGCGGTCCATTCTAAAGTCTTGCGGTCCAGTTCCGATACCCCAGAAGCTATCGCCGGGATTAGCTTCCAGCAACTGGACAATGCCGGTGGACAACAGCATATCTTTGAATTCGGGCAGGGCCAATTTACGCAACAATACTGTTCTCATCAGGTGCGGCAATTTCGGGGCGAAGAAGGCGAGTATTTGTTTCACCAGAAATTGCTGTTTGTTACGACGGGCTATTGAGTTTACATGTCGAGCTACCAATTTAAGGTCTTCGATGTCCCGTGGAGCTTGACCCTCGTTAAAAATGTAAGTAACGAGCAGTTGGTGTCCTTGTTGTGTAGAACTGTATTCAAAAGGGCAGTGTTGAACTGTTCGTCCAAGCGGTGTCATATTCGACAATTTTGGCCACCGAGTTCCTTTTGATGGAAAAATTTCGATTGGCTTTGAACAATCAAAGAAATAATACGGCAATCGGACAGTACTTAAACTCGAACTGCTGATACCAGCATTCCGATTTGGTCCTTTGAGGTAGCTCATCTAGAATTAAAATGCATCGTCATTACTAACTGTTCTTCGGGGTGAATCTTGGCAGGAGCGCGAGGTTCTTGATGGTTGTTTGTTGGTATTAGAACGACGGATATCGTTCTCGGCGTGATGGCGGTCTCGGCGATTCAACAGTATAGAGTCCGAAGTCTTCTAGGCGTAGTTATCTTCGTCATGGTAGGTACATCGGAATTCGTTCGTGATGGTGGCGTATAGCATGTTCAATTACGGTTGCTCCGTGAAGTCCAAGTAAGACAAATACAACGGATGGTCGTCCAGTAGGAGCGCCATACATCAACGGTGGTGGTGGAGTGTGTAATTGTCACGGTCATCGCTTGGTCGTCTTGTTCCTCGACGGAAGGCTTCTGCGGTTGCTATCGGATCGATCGGTTTAACAGCAATCGTGGGCACTCCAATGTGGCAACTGTCTCTGTACACGTCGATTGCTCTCAAAATCAAATCGTTGGATGTTCGTTTCCTGTGTCAATAATATTGGTTGACGTTATCTCTCCAAGGTATAGTCGGTCTACGTAAGTTATATGTATTAGTTCAAATTCTTAACGCTATTAACGGTCCAGATCTGGCCCTAGTAACATGAGTCGAGTTCGTCTTATGCCTGGGGGTGGCTGTAATATCGGTTAATTTAGTGCGCGCGGGCTAGTGCGTGTACTACGTTGCTCTACAAGATTTTGCCTGGGCGTAGGAATGCGTTGCCCTAAAGTAAGTTCGTCATCACTGATTACTCGGGCACTTCTCCATCTAATCCCGTTTGTTTCGTGTTCAGACTTCTGAATCACTCTCGATTGCTGCGGGTTAACTAGGAGGTCTGCCACTCCGGGCTCTGGTGTTTCCTTCAAAAGTGCTTTAATTTGTTCGTACAAGGGATGTGTTGTGATTGGTACAGATGGGGTATCTTCAATCGCTTTGACAATTGACGGTCCAGATCTGGCCCAAGTAACACGAGTCTAGGTCGTTTTATGCTTAGTGCGGTTGTAATAGCTGTTGCGCATATCCTGCTAGCGGAATTGCTCGGGTTAGAGCGTACACTACGTTGCGAGAAAATTACAACGAAACTGAACCGGGAGCAGCCCCCTATTCGTGCGACCCCACTATTGGGCCCATCGCCTGTTCGATGAGGGCTGCTTACGGTTCATGCCCCCACAAATTTTGACCCTATCGAAATGACAGTCACTGCTGTGTCTCTTTCATAATATGGACACCATATGCACACTGTATACTCAACATATGGCCTAAGCGGTGCTTTGAAGCCAAAATTCGAAAATCAAATTGTACGACGAAGGAGAAATATAGTTCGATAGGCTTTTGCCGCAGTGAAAACACGTTTTGAAAAATTAAGATCATTTGATATCACCCCTAGGGCTCGCCCCATGTTAGCCGCGTAAGACAAGTATCCTTTAGTGAATCCATGGCGCATAGACTGCAATTGCCACAGTGCATCACGTGGCACTTAGACTCATTCACTGCGAGATTCTATTGTTCACAGAACCGTAAGCCCAGGCCCGTTATAAAATTTTGCACAAAAATAAACGACTTTGAACGGAATTTAAGAACACCTTTCCAGAGTGAGTGTATGTGCGCGTACAAGTGTAAAAATTTGGTTGTGTATTTGTAACTATTAAATTGGAGTCATCCGTATGAATTGTACCTGTATTATCTGTTTCTACTTTGACCCTGCTATAATTATATGAATTGTACGAACCTGGTTCTGTCTGTATGACCCATAATAATCATCATTATATGGGCCGTGGTTATAATATTCGTTGTTATTACTGTATACTTGATTGTACCATTCATTATTACCATCCCTGTATGCCTTATTGTGCCATTTATTTTACCACAACTGTATACCCACTTGTACGATTTATTGGTATTATAAGTGTATATCTTTTACTTGTCGTAATTTGAATGATTTACCGTCTGTATTCATGATATCCATTGTTGCCACTGTATGAACCATTGGTCGATTATGCTCGTAATTACCTATTGTATGCATTTCATTTTTTACCTTCCTTGACATATTTCATTTGCACCTTCGTTGTATTACCAGTTTGTTACCAGTTTACGGTAGCAGTCCCAAAATCAAAATCTTAATGGCCAAATTAAGAAAAGATCGAAACCCCGGTCTCAATAATATTGTCTCCGATTGGTTGGAAACTGTAAACACAGTCGAGGTTAGACGTCCCGACTGGTAATCAGATTCAGTTTGCTTCCGCAACAAACTATATTCGAACTTCATCGACTCATCCTAAGAGAATATGGCGTGACAACGCGCGCTAGGATTCAATAGGTATATATGAGAAATTGAGCACTTTTAGAAAACCCGTCCCAACCGCCCCTACCAGTGAAAGATGTTCCGAGTTGCGGGTGCCCGCCATGCAGCGAACAGCATTTTCCAAGAATTATCAAGATAAAGTTAAAATATCATCTTACCAGTGTTCAATTTTAATGAGGACGCTGGAAAATATCAAAAGATAAAGAGTTTTAAAATGCTAATTCCGAATATTCGGAAGTGAGAGTCATCACTGTTCTGATCCATAACTACAGAACGGTTGAGAAATTGTTGGAGGGTGGCATATTTATCTGGTGTAAAACTTTTCGATTTTTCCAAAGAGACCGATCCCGTGAAAATCCGATCAGGATCCACGGATTTATAAAGGGATAAATGGGAAGAACCAAACACACCTGGAAAAATGAGTATTTGGTCAAATTAGAAATACTTATAGTACCTCAGTGATATTGCAAAATCTTTCCCGATGGGAGTGTCACGCATCGTTGTGTTACTCTTATTAAATCGAAAAGATATCCCTCCGGTTCTAGAAAGATATCCCTGACCCGTTGGAGGCTCTTGAAACCTTTAAATTTCTTACCGTAAACCTGGACGAGCTCGTTAGAGAACCCGGTTCCCCTAAACCTTTGGTTTTGGGTATCAAAATGATCCGCTGGTGGAACCGGGTCGGTTCCCAGGACCGTACCTTCCCCAGAAGATGATCAAGAAATGGGGAGCCCCTTTTGTGCTCCTCGCCGTGTTTGTTTGTTTTCCGTCGTTTTGTTTGGGCAGATGGCTGCCCGCTAATATATAACTATATATGTTATATGTTTGTCTACGATAATAAATAAATTAAAATATTAATATATTTATTAAGCAAATATAGTTAGTTATCTTATAAGTTTAATATTAAGAGCATAATTATTAATATATCAGTTAAGTAAACAATAAAGTAATATAAATTATATACATTTATGAGTATGCATTTATATATCTGTCTGGAGTATATTTATAAATTTAATAATAATGTATAGTCTATTACTATATTTACTAAATAAATATTGTATAATTTAATAATAAATACTATCTATGGATTATTTATATATATATTAATTAAGCAAATATTAAAAATAGAATCATACAATTTATTCAGGTTATATGCGTATAAAATTAATTAATATTCGTCTATTGAATACGTTGAATGTCAATCATGGTCAATACACGCTTAGCATCGATTGGTGACAATTCATCAAATGGTGTTGCAAAATGTCTCTGCTGTTCGAGTGACGTAACGGACGTCGATGGTAAAATTGTGTGCGGGAAGTGTCGACGAGCCTGTCATCGGTCATGTGCTCGGGTGAGTAATGCCATAGCAGCGGATCCCTCCAAATCCGATTCCACAATCCGTTGGTTTTGTCCGACCTGTATACTTTCAATCGATGATGGGTTAGCAAAGCTGCAGTCTTTGGAGGACCGCATGCTAAAATTTGAAGAGAATCAACAACGTCTTGAAAATGTGGTGGGGCAGCTCGTGGCTAAAATCGATGGGATCATCTCGGCAGTAACCCCCCGCCCCCCACGTCTCTCCCATTGGATGGAGGCACTCGTGAAATTAATGCAAATAATGTAAATGATGGTGAAGCAATAACAGCTCGGGTAATGAAAGAAATAGATGACAGAGCCCGTCGTAAATCTAATATTGTTATAGCAGCTCTGGAAGAATCTGATAGTGATACAGCGGCTGTACGTAAAGCTCATGATCTATCGCAGGTGAAGGAAATGTGTGAGCAAATGCACGTTGAAGTTGATGTAAATAATATTGTAGCTTTATATCGTCTGGGAAAGCCTAAACCGGATAAGAAAGCGCGGTTACTTAAAGTTGTGTTCAAAAGTGAAATTGAACGTAATCGTGTGTTATCAAATGCAATGGTGTTGAGGGATTTGCCCTCCGGCTCATCGTTTCGCAAATGTTTCATTAATCCTGATCGTACTAAAGCAGAATTAGATGTATTTCATGTTGAGCGGCTTAAACGGAAAGCTTCAAAAAACGGGAGTCGCAGTGTCCCCCCAGTAACCAGCTCGCAGTAATTGTACCTGAAGTACCTTTTGATGATACACATCTGCCGCAAGACACAGTTTCTTTTACTAGTGATTTATGTAGTCAATGTGGTTTTATTCTGTGTAAATGCAATTTTGTTACTTCTGGAATGACTATTGGCGAGTGTGACACAACTGGCTGTTTAGCAGCAAACTCTGCCGGTAATAGTGCTAGTTCTGTATATAAATGCGTACTGATTAACGCCAGATCAGTTATAAATAAATTACATGAGTTACAACTGTTTGTTATAAACTATGATTTTGACATTATTTGTATCACGGAATCGTGGGCGTCTACAGCGAACAGTGACAGTGAATTGCACTTACCGGGATATGCTGTGTTTCGGCGGGATCGCGTGGGGAGACGTGGTGGGGGGTTTTACTCCTTATACGCTCCTCCATTGCGGCCCTGCTGTCACCGAAAATTGACACCAAGTTTGAGGACGCGATATGCTGCGAAATACGGAGTTCCAGCACACGGATTTTAATAGTTTGTGTGTACCGACCGCCATTGTCATCGCCAGAAAATAACAGTCTTCTGGAGCAGTTGTTTCGAGATGTTGCCGAATGTGACGATTATTGGCTGAAGTGTATTTGCGGCGATTTCAACCGTCCGTCCATTGATTGGTCGAAGCTAAACTGGCAGCAATCAGAGGATAACTTCATGGATAGTGTATTAAATTCGGGATTTACACAATTCGTTCTTGAACCAACACGAGGGAATAATATATTAGATTTAGTATTCTGTGACGTTGAAAACGCAGTCTCTAGTGTCGAAATCTTAGCTCCTTTGCAATCGAGCGATCACTTTTCGGTTAAGTTCTCGCTTGCTGGGCGTCCTCATTGTAACCAATCACTTGCTGCTGGCGCTAGCAATTCACGCGACTGGAAGCGGGCACCTTGGGGACGCATTTCTTTGTCTTTGGCTGCGATAGATTGGGACCCTATCTTCGATCACGAAGACATTGGTGCCATTTGGTCGGCTATAGTAGAAGTTTTTGATGCAGCTGTCACTAAATTTGTACCGTTTAAATCTTCCAGGCGGTTTCGGAAACCCGTCTGGGCCGATGGAGCCTGCTGGGCTGCTCTTCAGCGCAAGTACAATGCCTTTCGACGTTTTAAGCGGACTAATTCGTTTGAATCGTGGCAGAATTATAAACTGAAGCAGCAAATTGCGGAATTTCATTGTGAAGAGTCCATCCGTCGGTTTGAAATCAAGTTGGCTACGAACATTGATCAGGACCGAAAATCATTTTTTAACTATGCACTTAAACGAGCTAAAGTTTTGCCTAAAATAGGTCCGATGGTATGTGACGATGGTACTGTGTCTAACTCCGCAGCTGAGGACTGTAGTATTTTTAACAGCTATTTTGCATCGGTATTCAACCGATTTAACTTTGTCGCTCCACATGTTCAGTTTCGTACAGACAGCAGACTTGGTAATATTCAAGTGTCAACCGAAGATGTTCACCGCGCGTTGAATAAAGTCAAACCAGGAGCAGCTCCAGGGATTGATGGCATTTGTAACATCTTTTTACTAAATACAAGTGACGTTATTGCCGCTCCATTAGCTCGATTTTTCAACTTATCCTTAAATAGCAGTACGTTTGTTCCGCAGTGGCGTGATGCGAAAATTGTACCGATCTATAAGGGCGCTGGAAATCGTAACAAATGTTGTAATTATCGACCGATAAGTCTAACATGCAGCGTCAGCAAGGTATTAGAATCGATTGTGAAGGACAGACTGGCTACGTTTTTTGCTGACAACCACTTGCTGTATGACTCTCAACATGGTTTCCGTGCTCGAAGATCCACCACCACCCAGCTATTGGAGTTTATAAATTTTGCTACACGCTGTCTGGACCAAGGTGACTGGCTAGACGTTGTTAATGTAGATTTCCACAAGGCATTTGATAAAGTGAACATAGCAGCACTAATCCATAAGCTAGCACAATATGGCATCTCCGGTGCCCTGTTAAAATGGTTTCAAAGTTACTTGACTGGTCGACGACAAACTGTGTCAATAAATGGTTCGTCCTCGCAATGGACAGATGTAACTAGTGGAGTTCCGCAGGGCTCAGTCCTGGGACCGCTGCTATTTATACTGTTTGTAAATGAAATAGACGAGCACGTATCATGTGCGGTGTTCAAGTTTGCCGATGACTTGCGATTAGCTCGAAGAGTACTGCGATACGACCCAGATGTTGACTTTGAAGCGATGCAGCTTGACTTAGACGGTTTGTCGAACTTCTGTGCTGAGTGGTGTGTTACAATAAATGAGCTTAAAAGTCACGTAATGCATTGCGGGGCAGGCAATCCGTGTGCGATGTACAGCTTGGTGAATAATGTGTTGGACGTCGTCGAGTCTCAGAAAGACCTTGGTGTTGTAGTGACAAAGAACTTAAAGTCTTCAGAGCATTGTGCTACTATCTCGGCGAAGGCAATAAAAGTAGTGTTCCTCTTACGGCGTACAATTCGTCACTGGTCCAAGTTCGTTTGGTTGCAGCTCTTCTTCTCTTTAGTTAGGCCACATGTTGAATATGCAGTAAACGTATGGTGCCCTTACTATGACAGGGACATTTTTGTGATTGAAAAAGTCCAGCGCCTGGCAACCAAGCTCATTCCGACGATTCGACACCTTTCATATAGGGAGCGTCTGAACTTTCTCGGTATTCAGTCGCTAGCAACCCGAAGGCTTCGAAACGATATTCTTCTGGTATTCAAGATAATTCGTGGGGATGTAGCGTTGGACATCTCGAAGTATTTCGCTCCTGGTTTCCCCAGCACTCGAGGGCATAACTTTAAGCTGGAACCAATTGACACTCCTCGCCTAGATTGTCGTAGACACTTTTTTCCTCACCGTGTAGTTCGAGCTTGGAACGCGCTTCCAACCGAGGTCGTAAGTGCAACTTCGTTGTCACTGTTCAAAAAGAAGCTTCACGAATCCGGGTTCCTCAATGCTTACGAATATTAATATGTTTTTCAACTCAACATCACGCCTTGCTCCAATGCGAGGCGATCTCCTCTTCGCATGGCAAATCAACGCAGATCCAGGAATAAAGCTCTCTCACACACGTACCATGCTGGGGGAAGAAATGGTACGTCATATGGGGTTCAGAACCCATTTCATTCGTGATGTCCATTGATTACGATCCGTTGCCTGCTCGGCCATGATCTGCACAAATTCTCGTCGCCAGGAGTTCCACAAGCTCTCTCTGAAGAACGGCACCATCTCCGTCAGCACTGTTTCTTCCAGTTGTAAAGGCCGTTCCGTGGTGAGTCAGTCAGCAGTAACCTTTTTAGCTATGCATCAGCAGCCATATTTAGTAACTAGCCTAGCCATTGCCATAGTGGACGCGTTATTGTAATTTGTTGACATGTGCTGGAATTTCGGTTGGCCAAGCCATAAAGAGCTCTGGCGTGTAGTATCCTTTTTGTTGATCGGTTATCCGCCATCCTTAGTATGTGGCTCGGCCATCGCAGACGCATTGTTGTAATTTGTTGACGATGTGCTGGAATTTCTGTTAGCCAAGCCGTGCAGAACGCAGTTCGAAGTGTGATTGAGTCGCGTTACGCCCAGTATGTAGTAGTTATTGACACTCTGTATTATTTTATAAAAGTTGTATGTAAATTTCATATCGTTTACTCATAAAACCTTTCATATCATACACTATCCACGATAACAGTCATTCTCGGTTAAGTTTTTTTTATTTTCACCGAAGCCTGGCGTGAATTTTATGTTTTTAGACGAGATAACAGTCAAGCTCCGCCTAAAATGTACTGCCAACATATCGCTTTGGCGCACTATATATTGTTCTTTGAGTTCTGATTCATGTGCACATAAAACACACTTTATTGAGGTGCTAGACTGCAAAACGTGTAAAACTATAAAAAGTATATAAATTTCATTATAATCATCAAGCTTTGATGGTTGATCTGAACAAGTAGTGTATGTGCTTATAATATAAATAGCATCTCTTAGTTCTAAATATTCTAGTCTATTTGTATTGCATAAATGTAAAGTATTTTGAATTCCTTTTGATATATAAATGTATTGTCTATATATAATGAACATGGGCGTACACTAAGGAGGCCTACGTCCTTTCCAATCAGTCGCTTTGAATAGTAGGAACTCATAAATTAAGCTAAGGACAAAGGGATCATGTTCTGATGTAAAGGTTAGTATATACAGACAAGCATCAATCAGGTTTCATTGTTTAACAAATTTAGCGCCTGAAGGCCGTACAATCACGATGCAAAGGCAAGTAACCGAATATGTGTGGTTTCTTTTCCATTATCACCGCAGCCCGAATTTGGTCGATTTTGAAGATAACAAAACTGATTTTGGTACCAATCGATTGAGCTTGGTGAGGCGGTTCATAAAAGACTCATTTTACCCATATCCCTGAAAATTTTTTCGATTTTTTAGGTCCCAATGGGCCAACCCAAATTTTTTCTAAGAAATATGGTCATATTTGGTACCATTCGACTCGTGCAATCGAGTTGCCAACGTGTTTCTGCTGAAGAGCTGAGCAACGATATTCTGTTATGCTCTGTACATTTTAGTGGAGAGTGTGTTCGGCTTCTGAATCAAACCGGGTCACATGCTGTGACCCGGTGACTCAATTCCGTCTCTGGCAAGTACATACACAGGCTAAATTCACGATAGATTATTCTGCTCGCTCAGCCAAGCCACGAGACAAAAATGAAAAAATCAACAAACTATACCGGAATATTATATGTGCTCTGGAATTTATTCATGGTTTTTTCATACATACTCATCTTGAATCATGACACGACGAGTATACCTATTGTCACAGATAGGTATGCCTTTTATCGTATATATATAATGTGCTGTGCCACAATGTATGATATGGACAACAGAGCTTGTATATAGTCATATTAGCAAGTAAATTATTTGTAAATTTATTGTTTATATAAATTGTAAATATGTTCGTGTTTTGCTTCAAGAGCGAACATGTGTTACATTTGGCAGTACATGGCAAATATATTTCTGAATGCGAGAACACTTCAGAGATGTGACTGGGTCAAATGGGTCAAAGAGTTAATAGTGGTTAGTTATTCTCATGTTCATACTAGGGTATATAATTTTTATAATTGTCATATTGAATATGAAAATTATGCAAAACGACGCCCCTCTTTCTCCGAGCAGGGGGGAACTGGTTCACCACGACGGTGTGTCACTGGGTTTTTTTCGGGACCAAGTTGCTCCTGTGCTATGAATGTTGGGCACTTTAACCTGTCTGATGCATTCCGCTTGCGCTCATTATAACAATAGCTGTATTATTGAGTTTTTTATTTTTAATATAATTGCCGTTTATTGTTCAGAACTTTCAAAAAGTAACCTTTCTTGTTTTCCTTTGCCCACTTTGTAATAACATCTGTATAACATTACATAGGCATACGTACTAATTCCCTTGGCTGGGCGCAGTTACGATGGCGGACAGAGCATTTAACACAGCCGTACGTGCGTAGCAGTTCCGTTGACTGTTCACTGTTAGCAAGTGCATACACGGTTCTTTTTCTTTATCCCAGCCAGCGTTTACCCAAAAATTTTCAGATTCTGGAAATTTTTGTATTATGTTCCTCGAGACAACCCCTGATCATTTCAACCAAAAGTAGAATTTTAGATATTCGGGTTCGGGAACCCAAAAATGTTTTCTTATAGATTTTGCCCACATTCGATGCGGCTTGACGAGCTGAATCGAATGGTGATATTTTTGTGGTATTCGGATCCTAAGTTATGGCCAAAAACTGTCGGAGGGCTAGAGGCTCAGCGATTGAACAGTTTTTTGGCCATAACTTAAGAAGTCCCCGAAAAAATTCAAAATTTTACAAATTCAATTTTTGGTTGAAATGATCAGGGGAGGTCTCGAGGATCACAACAGTACGCAGCCGTACACATCTAACACTACATTGCAACTACAAAAGATTTGCTAAATTTCAATTTCGTTAATTTACATGCGCTAGTTACTGTTGCTGACACTATTTCAATCCCGCAGAATGTTTCTAAAAATTCTATTTAACACTTATAGCCAAGCGCCTCATATCTTTGGGTGGCTGGTAGGGCGGTGGGCTATGAGTGGATCACATCCTCGTGGTACAGCCTGGGCAGCGCTACGTCGCTGGCAAAGAATTCACATGTATGTGAAAGAAAATTAGGGTATACTTGGTGCCATTTGTTTGCGCCAAAATGGAAAGTCCGTAATGATATAGTCATTTAGGGCCAGGGTTGGGCACCGGAAAAAAGTGTTTTTTCCTACCTCCCGATCCCCCGGAAAAAATTAAAAAAAAAACTTTTTCAGGATTTTGGAGCTGAAAATAGTTGGAAAGCCGTTATGCAACAGAATATTACGGTCGTGCGCATTATTTACACTCATTTAAACAGCCTTTACATTTCATGCTTATGATTTATATGGTAGAATTTGTATAATACTATCTTCCAAGCATCGACTAAATATATAATCTTACCATAAGCATAGCTTGCTTCCTTTACCGCATCAGAAACTTTTGCCCGATGGCAAATTTAAATTAAATAGGCGCGGTACTGTATAGAGCCATGGGATTTGTATCGAGCATAACCCAAGTAAACCTGAGGGGCTACGTTAACGTTAGAAAAGAACATCTTAGAGCGTAGGGTTCGGGGGCGGCAGCCCCTCGACATATGCTTTTAGGCTTAGTGTATGTCTCATATAAAGACCTTAGCTAAGACTAAGGCTTAGGCTTAGTATATAGAGAACGGCATGGTCTACATTTTATTTCCGCGGGCACTCATATCTTTCTAACGGCGGCGTTGATTTCAATAAAATACAGAACAGTAGATTTCTCTCATCAAACCAAGGCAAAAGGTACCGAACATGACCGCATTCCGAAGAAAAAATTTTTGGGTTCCCAGGAGGGGACCATTAGACCTTAAAAAATCGAAAAAAGTTTTCAGGGATGTGGGTAAACATGTATCATGGTAAAATGTAAACCATGTATCATGGTCTACATTATATTTCCGCCCTTCAGGGTTACTTGGGCCCTCATATCTTTCTAACGGCGGCGTTGATTTCAATAAAATACAGAACAGTAGATTTCTCTCATCAAACCAAGGCAAAAGGTACCGAACATGACCGTATTCCGAAGAAAAAAATTTTTGGGTTCCCAAAATGAGTAATTTTCTGAACCTCATGATCGAGCTGAATCGATTGATACCAAAATCAGTTTTATATCTTCAAAATTGACCAATTTCGGGGTGGGGCTAAAAGAAAAGCATAGCATAGCATTCGGGCTTCGGGCTAAAAGAAAAGACCCGCAAATTCCATGTGACATCGTTGCAGGTGTAGACCTTTTTCAGTAATTAAGGCATTGACAATCAACAACAGCATTCAATTTCGCACAAAACTGTGTATCCTGCTATTTTCATAACAGGATAACAAGTAAAAAAACTATCAGCAAAATTTGACTTTTTTTCCATTTTTTTGCGGTCCGACTTTTTTTCTGGAAAAAAACCAACCCTGTCTAGAGCACTTTGCCCTCCGTAATTTCAGAGTGAACGTGACAGATACATGAGATAGAACTGGGTCAAATGGTTCACTATTTTGGCCGGATCACTGGGTCAGCTGGGGAACTGGGTCGCATATTCCGTGGATTACTGGTCATGAGACAGTGATCCAGTTCCATCTCTGGTACACTGTATTCAGTCAATTTGCATCGAAAACTTGTGCAGTTGTGATGAATGTTAATTGATAATCGCTGTATTCATGCATAAAATTTTTCAGCATGAAACGGTATTTTACAACTGTGATATCGAATCTTACAAATAGCGTTGTGAACATTACCGATTATATAATTTTCAGTTATGGGCTATATTGCTCAGTTGCCCGTGGTCTATACGTTTAAAGCTGTACTAGTAAATGAATTTAAACCACACAATTGGCAACTTTTGATGAATATATAATACATGCAGTAGGTCCCAGGTGGATAGCCGGTACTTCGGGGGAGGGGTGTGCCAGTCCAGGGAGGGTAAATTTTCGAAAATTTCTGCGACTTAAATTTTACCCCCTTTGCACCAATTTTCCACGGATTTATGCTAAAATATCCAGGGGTGGCTTGGGCGACCTGTCAGGGGTTGGAGGCGAGAGGATCCGACACCTCAGAGGTAATTCTGTTCAATTATCATGCATGTATATAATTGTCTATAAGCAATATGCAATGATTTTGTATCATGTAGTAATCTTGTTATACCTATTTCTATATATATAAGTTTATTAGACAAATTAATATGCCTCAATGTTTATGCCAGACTAAATTTTGTATACGCCCAGCAACAATGCTCTTTTGTCATTCCCAAAAAAATCGGTAATCGGACATTTTTTGGCGATCTCATATATCTTCAAACGGTGCAGAAACATTTGCGTCACGAGTTCCAAAGCGTATGAATAATGTTACCGAACATTTTAATGAAATTGAAAGTTGTTGAACATACTTTTACAGAATTTTATTTTGAGACTTGTCATTCGGGAACAGTGTAACACCCGACCTTAAATTTTGTTTGCTAACAAATATGCATATTAGGTAGCGCGCGCGTATCGATTGTTGTTCGCGAACATGAACGAGTTATGCGAGTGCGATGGTAATCCAATTTAAATAGGATAATGCAACACACCACTGTTTGCCAACAGGTGACCCTGTTTTGTTGTTCGTGAACATGATTGCATTACGCGAGATTTAATTTGATTTAAATTTGAATAATATTAAACGTAACTGTTCGCGAAAACCCCACCGATTCCTGCTACCTCCCTGAAACCTCGGAGTTTAGTATATATGATCTTATTGCATAGTGTTCTGAGTCTGCGTTATGTATCTGCGAAACTATATGATTTGATACAGCTTATCATCATACTCTGACCAAGTGTTGGCGAACACAGATATGTTGGTCTAGAAAATATATTTACATTTAATGTCAGAATTTGTTGTTATAAATCGTTGGTATTAAAATCAAAATTTTGTATTTGCTTTAGTGATGTTGAATATTGCTGTTCGCGAACTATTTCGTGGAAGGAGCAACGGTTCGCGAACAGACATGATTTACCACCTCTACGAACGAGTATTCTGTTTTAGATCATGAAGCTAACTAAGTCGGCGGATTTCAAGGACGTCGACTCGCTACGTTACGCTTTCGGCGTGTTATGTAACCATTTTTCTACGAATTAACAAAAGGAAAATTCTTTTCTTCGACTACAGCAAAATTGCATTTTACAACACGAAATCTAAATCTGAAAGAATATCGTTAACGAAAAGTGGATGGCAAACCGCAGTTTGTTTTTTCCTACCTCCCCCCACCCCCCGGAAAAAATTGAAAAAAACTTTTTCAGGATTTTGGAGCTGAAAATAGTTGGAAAGCCGTTATGCAACAGAATATTACGGTCGTGCGCATTATTTACACTCATTTAAACAGCCTTTACATTTCATGCTTATGATTTATATGGTAGAAATGGTATAACACTATCTTCCAAGCATCGACTAAATATATAATCTTACCATAAGCATAGCTTGCTTCCTTTACCGCATCAGAAACTTTTGCCCGATGGCAAATTTAAATTAAATAGGCGCGGTACTGTATAGAGCCATGGGATTTGTATCGAGCATAACCCAAGTAACCCTGAGGGGCTACGTTAACGTTAGAAAAAGAACATCTTAGAGCGTAGGGTTCGGGGGCGGCAGCCCCCCGACATATGCTTTTAGGCTTAGTGTATGTCTCATATAAAGACCTTAGCTAAGGCTAAGACTAAGGCTTAGGCTTAGTATATCGGGAACGGCATGGTTTACATTTTATTTCCGCGGGCACTCATATCTTTCTAACGGCGGCGTTGATTTCAATAAAATACAGAACAGTAGATTTCTCTCATCAACTCAAGGCAAAAGGTACCGAACATGACCGCATTCCGAAGAAAAAATTTTTGGGTTTCCAGGAGGGGACCATTAGACCTTAAAAATCGAAAAAAGTTTTCAGGGATGTGGGTAAACATGTATCATGGTAAAATGTAAACCATGTATCATGGTCTACATTATATTTCCGCCCTTCAGGGTTACTTGGGCCCTCATATCTTTCTAACGGCGGCCATGATTTCAATAAAATACAGAACAGTAGATTTCTCTCATCAAACCAAGGCAAAAGGCAAACCCATGCTTATGATTTATATGGTAGAAATGGTATAACACTATCTTCCAAGCATCGACTAAATATATAATCGTACCATAAGCATAGCTTGCTTCCTTTACCGCATCAGAAACTTTTGCCCGATGGCAAATTTAAATTAAATAGGCGCGGTACTGAATAGAGCCATGGGATTTGTATCGAGCATAACCCAAGTAACCCTGAGGGGCTACGTTAACGTTAGAAAAAAGAACATCTTAGAGCGTATGCTTTTAGGCTTAATGTATGTCTCATATAAAGAGCATTGCCGTTACCGATAGCTTTTTTCAAAACAGGATTATGACTGGGCGCATTTTAAGTTTACTGGCGCATTATATATGATACACTGCAAAACCTTGAGTAGAATTTTGAGTATAGATTCGGTCTGATTTAACCATAACCTTGAGTTAAAATTGATTTATTAGCGGGCATTTTATAACTCTAAAGTTTGAGTTAAAGTTTAACTCTGTTTAAACTCAACTCAAGTTTTGACTCATCAATTTGAACTCAATCGGGTTAGAAAAGGCCGGATCAAATTTCGACTCGAAAGTTTTAGCAGTGTAGACGTCAAAGATCGCCTTTGGCCAGCACTGTTAATATAGTAAATTGCTGTTATTGTCTTCCTATGGAGGATCAGGCATTTTAGCCGATTCATTGTACGCCATGTAAATCGATTTTTAAACAAATGCTGAAGAAGCATTTACGAATATAATACGTATCGCATTAAATAGAAGCTTCATTACAGTCAGCTGTACATTTGACATTAGCTGGCAGAAACTTTGAACGGCCGACCGTTTCCCAACACTGTTACCTTTAGGCATGGATATTAGAATGCTAACGCATATCTGGGTACATATATATCGTGGGCTGCTAAAATATTCGATAAACAAACGTTTCGTGTAGATAATTTCATCAAAATTTTATGCAACTTAAAATAAAAGTTCAGAGAAGAATACGGTATAAATTTGTCTAAATTTATATGTATATTATATACATAACATAAATATATATATAGACGTTACGGATGATCTGTTAATTATATACACGGAAATATACAGAGAAACTGAGCGGCAAGATCATACCTGTTTCTTCCATTTAGCTTAACTCAGACTTATCCGATAGCCAGTTCATCGGGACTTAAAATACCTAGTGTGACTGGCGAAGCGTACCAAAGCGGCAAGTCTATTACTAATAAGCATGGAACAAGGATGTTGTTGCGGATATGGAGGGGAATATGGAAAGTACAAGCTGGATTTGACGTCCACTATTAGTAATATGGGACGCGAAGCATTCGGCCGAAAACACCATTCTTGCTAAATATCGATTGGCGGTAATGACCAAACTGAAGATATATATATAAAAATATGAGTGTTTTGGTGCTCACACGTAGCTCAATTGTGACCTAATTTACTTTTTGGATAGCCGTTTCGTGGTTTACACTCGTGAGCCACTGCGAACCAAAAAGGGCTCTGACATCACTGACAATATATGAATTAAAAAGCCACCATTACTGTAACTGGCATGATAAATCGATTGCAGTGTTATACTTAATGGCCTCAAACATAAAAATACTTCAATACTTTATACTTACATAACTTAAGTCATGACATTGCGCTATGACATGAGTCATCATTTAGCTAAAAGAAATTCATTTAGGTTTTTACCGATATGGTGTAATTGGCAAAAATAGTAACAAGGCTACGTAAAATGACGTTTCCGTCTACAGCGGTTAATAATTAAGCGAGGGTGTAGCTATGGATGGCATTGGGAGAGCCGTTGCATCACCTAACCCTCTCGTTTTTGTCGGTATCCCCAGTGTTCCACTGGAAAAATTGTTGTCAGCTTGTAGCCTTTAGATCGATATGTTGAGTCGACCCCAACAATTTATAACTATCCCACAGATAAAATATTCTGTCAACGCCTTACGTCATAACGATAGATTTGCGCCCTTATTTAGTATAGTAATAAATTGGTGTTAATTAGAAGCAGTAACAAAAGATTTTTTGCTTTACCTACACCTTGTCGTTAAGGCATCTGTTACGTATTATTTTACGCACACACATACATAACATACATTTATTTGATTAATTTTTCTAGTCAAATAAAAATTTCGGAAGTACATATTCTGACAGGTAGGCGCTGTTCCAGTTCTTTGTAATATTTTAATGTCTAATGGATGCGGATCAAGGAAGCATAGCGTACAAAAACAATTGTCGTGATATCGATGAACTGGAGAAAAAATACGGTACTGGCGTGGAGACGTCGACTAAGAAAAAATCGAAGCAGAAGCACAAAGAAATAAAATCTATGGTTGTACGTGGTTAACCGTACTATAAATAATGGAATTATATAGCATTATTGTTAGACGTAAATTCTAACCGCCTTTTCCTAAACATCACTATACATTCTGTCCAAATTCATGGGTAATTATGATGTTTATCAATAATTATAAATTGAATCTGCTTCTAGTGATTCGCGCAGCAAGAAAAACTGGGCAAATGTCGCTGTCTGCGCTTAACGATTATTGCTGGGTTCCAAATTATTGTTGTTTTTTTACATTCTCACAATAACACAATACACCAATATGCATTAACCGCAACACTGCGGCCATTTCAAGCAAAATTAAAACCGTAGGAATCTATTTATCTTTCAATGATCATAATGACAAAAATTTTTGAAATTTTTAAATCACAAATTTAAATTAGAATCTTAGGAGTGATTTATAACAAGTACATGCGTTATTTGATGCATGCCACACAAATATGTACAGTAGTCGCTTCTATCGCATTCCAATAGAGTAACCGCCAAAAATGACTCGCTTGCTCCGGATTCGCTCGAAATAAATTTGTTCTAAAAATAGAATTTATTATTTATTTAAATATTTTTGAAATCTCGAATGCTGCCACTCACTCAAGACTCGCTCCCACGAAATGCGTCGGTCATTTCTGGCGCGTACTGTCCTTATAAAATTATAGCTGGATTCTAATCATCCATATTAAAAATTGGTAAGATATATTTTATGGTAAACTAGTGTAGCACAATGGGTGAAAGTGAAAAATACTAATATAATACTTTACCCATTATTCTTTTACCTAATAACATTTTTAATTCAGGGGCTTCGATCTCCGTGCCCGTAAAGGGCATTCTTTTCCTTAATAGTATAATATTGACATTGCTTGAGTGAGTATTTGCAGTACTGATAGTACAAATCCATTAGGAAGGGAATAAGGTCAAGTAGTTCGGCAAGTAGATACATTATCGGTACGTTGTGAAACTTAGTGAAGATTGTGTGTTGTAGGTGTGAAATCTTTTAAATTCCGTTTGTGTGTGATCGGCCATAACCCGGGAACGTCTTAACCTATTTTCATGATCTTGAACTCATTCGAAGCGGCATAGTCTATTTACCGTGTAAATACCCGAGCATTTTTGATTTGGGGTCTGGTTCCGGGGTCACGGGTCAAAATGTAGGTTTTTGCCCAATTTTACCCCATTTTAGTACCCTTCACCGAAGCAAGGTTATTTTTACCTTAACTTTCGAATTTTTTTCTCTGGTTGGTTTTATTTTATAGAAAATGATAAATGCCGATGCCTCTTTTTTGTTTTTCTATTAAGGCTCCGTTTCATGGCATGGGGTTTGAGGTGTTGCACCCCCATGGTTACTCGACCCAAAATTCAAAAATTATTCTGACGTCCTGGGCGGCGGAAAACTTTTACTAGGGGGTTTCCGGCATGGCAAACTCGTTGCTGGTGTTTGTTTTACTCTGCGATCCATGGTTCTTTGTGTACTGGGGTATGGCGCCGTCATGGTTCATCGACCCAAAATTCCTAATTTTACTGTTACGTCCTGGGAGGCTGATAGCTTGCACTTTGAGGTTTTCGGGCATTGGAAACTTATTGCCGGTGGTTGTTTTGTTCTAAATTGTGCGGTAATGTGTGATATCCACTTATAGCATATCGACATATGCAACGAGAGCTGATTGGCTGCGCATACAAAAGGCGTAGGTGTACCTATGCTTCACTACGTTCTTTAATCTCGATAGAGTTACTAGTTTATGTAGATCTGCGTGCACTGGACAGCTACTTACCTTTCCAAATGACCAAAATTTTACCTGCTTAGCCTTGAGCTGGGGACCCCAGCTCCAACCAGGTAGAACCAGAAGTACCTGGGTGTATTTTCCGCCCAGCTTAGAGGAGCTACTCGTGCCCGCAGTTCAACTGGGGTGATATAATTGCAATTAATCTGCTTTCCATGCATTTACATCATATCGATGTATTTATCTCATGTTTATTTTCCTAATTAAAATGAGTATTTATACCTACCGCACTTCATTTTACATAGGAGTTTGTCATTAATAGTCTAAATATAAGCGGTAGTATTGTTTTGTTATACCAGTTTTTGTTAGGACGATCATTTTCGTTGTGTCACCTTAAAATACATGGGGAGTACTGAGGAGTAGTTGACCGGGCGGAAGTGCAGGAATCCTTGGGTAGCTTGAAAATTTTAGGCTGTGCTCCCCCTCTGTGGAGAGGTCAGGGTTAAATTGTTAGCGTTGGCAAGTCTCTGTGACTTTCCCCCGTTTAGCTTCTGTGATCCGAACGCGAATGTAATTTTTCTAAACGAGAATAATGTACATACAAAATGCACGTGTTCTGTCAACGACGTGGTAATGGCGCTGCAGCGCCCTGCAAACTTCGCATTGCTATAAGACGCGTCACGAGCTGAGCCGAGTACCATCTCAAGGTACGTCTAGACACTCTGAAATGTATGTCGATGCTATCGGTTTCAGCTTGTCTGCTTCACCAGCAACATTCAATGCCTATGCGACGCTAAAAACGCACCAAGATGGCGTCCAGCGTAGCATCTATGATAGCGTGCGTTTAATTTTCAAAAATTCCAACATGAACCACTGCACAGATACAGCAGCAACAGCAATATTGCCTACCTACAAGCGCAACATTGTGTCTATTGTATCTGAACGAGTTTTATCACACGTTTAATTGAAATTTCATGGTATGTAGCTGGGCTCTCCAAATTGGAGGAGGCATTTTTCGGTTAGCCTGGTTCAAAACAGATGCCCCCTGGCAAAACTTTGTGCTCTCACGGTTCACCGTCTCTTGTCAAATTTTTTGTTTCCTATAAATCTGTTTTTCTCTCCACCATAAGCGTTTTGGCTGTGTTTCGGACACGATCTTTAACCGATTTTATCTTGACAAAATGCCTACTGGCAAAATCGGGCACCCCTCGGTTCCAAACCAGGAAATGCCCCCGGTTCATGCATCCCCTAGCAAAATTTTTAGCTATTGGAGATCCCCGTGTAGGATGATCAAAAAATGCCGTTTTGCGACAATAACATGAAATTTGTCAAAAATAATTCCACAGAGATTGCAGATGCAATATTATTGTTTAAATAGATTGTCATTATTTACCCGAGCTCACCTGACACAATTATGTTGCGCCACAAAGTGGTAATTTATAACGGAGCTTCAATTTTAAACACAAAAGGCTTTTGTTTTCAGATAAATGATTTGACATTATGCCAGTGACTTCAGTGTATGTCATATTTTTATATTATTTTGTTTTAATTCGTATAATTAAAGTCTCCGGATTTGCCAAAGTTGTAAGGAAACGTACAGTATTCGCAAAAAATGACTGTCGTGTGCAATCGACTCACTCGAGACTTGCTCTAAATGAATTTGTTTTAAAAATAAAATTTATTTAAATAGTTTCGAAATATCGAGCGAGGCAATCGTTCGAAAGTCATTTCTGGTGCATTGTATACGACCGCAAAATGTCAGGATCGGAAAACTAGTCTGTTTGCATGGGGCTCCGTCTTCCCTAAGTGAAAGCCAGTTGTTGAGTTAATGTTGGCACTATACTAATGACTGAAGAATTCGGATTTTTTATTTATAATTATGCTATCATAAATCTAAATTTATTTGTTCAATTTGTAGGACGACAGCTGTTCTGGTCACACTGAGTGTGGAAATTCGAGAAAATCGGGATCTGGTCCAGGCTCAAAATATGTGAATCTGTTCAGTGAGGAAGGGGAAGCGAAAACCGTTGTACGACTGCCTGGCCGACATCACTGCAACTGTCAAGCAACTCGTCATTCCCTTGTCAACAATTGTGTCAGCTGTGGGCGTATTGTTTGTGCGCAAGAGTCTTCTGGTCCGTGTTTTTTTTGTGGAGAACTTGTAAGCCGAACTTTCTTTTAAATGGAAATGAGCTGCAAAAATGTGTGAGTAAATTTTTACCAAATGTAGTATACTGATTGAGCTGACGAGATGCTTTATGAATAATTATTGTGGATTGTTTGTTGCGATGATGAAACATATACATAACTTAAGCACTGCAGTTGGAAACTGAACAACATCGTGAACCGATACGAGGTCTAAAGATGTTCATTTTAATATGGTTCCACGTGTATTGAAAATGTACAATATTTCAATAGCTTATGGTTCGAGAATTTACGAAATTTTGTGGCCTTAACTCTTTGCACATGAAATTTATTTCATCTTATTTAAGAAGTTTTAATTATGCGGAATGTAACATTTGAGCCTTTATTCTTTTGTAAGATTTTGATTTATTTCCACATACATATTTTTTAAAATATGAATGGTCAACAGCACAGCATAACTAATGTTGTTTTCTCACGAATTCAAGTCATGGTGGCGCAATCAAAGTTCAAGGTTTTTAGTTAATGTAACATTTAAAATGTCACCAGTGATGCTGTAAGCGCCACCATTAGGTTGATTTCAGATATTTCAGAATCAGAATAAAAATGCATATTTACTAGTTGGGCTGAATTAAGCATCAAGCGAATAGGGTTGCGTAATTTACTTTGTTCGTTAGCAACGTACCTTCGTCAGGTAATTCTCAAGTGTTTGCGAGCTGCACTTATGTTTGTAAATCATTTCGAACCAATATTCAGTATCGACTATAAACCAAAAAATAGTCCGTAATACCAAGAGCTGGTCATTCGCTCATCTGCTTATGCATGTTAAACCTAAAATGTAGGCGTACTCCTTGCATTTCATGGTGACGTGGACAGCAAGTTCATCCCCTCTGAGTTTCATGGGAGAAAAAGTGGGGGATATACCCGCATATGATTTTGTTGGAGGATTTTGTACTCTTCCAGGATTTCACGGCGGGGGGACTAAATTTCCACTTAGCCATGAAATCGCGGTGGGACAAAATTCCCGTACACCTTCGAAATCATTTGGCGTTTCATGAGCTACCCACGCCCTTTAAATATACCTAGCGCAAACGCACCTTGACAAAGTTTTAGCGTGGATATGGTTAAGCTGCCAAGTGTCATACTCTTCAGCAAAATAGAACCCAGCGATATCGATATAATATGTTCCACTTGTCTTAATCAATTTAGCGAGGATATCTCAACATCTGCAGAATTTCTTGGTTTACATCCGCCTGCGTTGCAGCGAATGCAAACGGTGGAAATTTTGATATCCGCTTCAACTCTAGCCATTTCTGGATTTATATACAAAATTTATGTAAATTCTGGAAACAATTATTTTACATCACAACATTTGTTACTCTTGGCAATATCCGCAATGTGCTTTTAAACCTTCAGTTACTATTATTGCCTACAGCTAAATACTTTGTGAAAGAAATGTGAAAAGAATCGATAAGCTGATTGGTAACCACGGACATCAAATGCTACAAATTCCATAGGTTTTGGCTTTATGCACAAAAATAAAATATTTGTTTTCGAAAAATTCACAGACTGGAATTCACGAATACACCAGATTTTAGATCGATTTTGGCTGAGTTAACTCATGTCTAGCTTTGTCCCTTATGGGTTCGGAAGATGCGAAGAGTAATTGAGCGAAATGTGTTGAGCTATCAACAATTACGCCGTTAAAACTTGACCATGATGGGATCTCACTAATTGGATCATGGCTGTTTAAATTTAACAATCAAACAGGTTTGCTCTCGAGAAGAGGAAGCTGTTCTTCGTAAAGGCGGTAGCGAAGCCCAGAGACTCAAAATGAAACTGATGGGTGGTTTGTTGGACGAGGATTGTGACGATGGTAGTGAAGATTGTGGCTTTAACCTTGCTGCCATAAGTAAAGAGCTCGATCAAGCGATTGATGCTAAAAACCGGCTGCTTAACTTTGATAGAACAAGGTTTGTTTATTTGTTTGTAGAATAATATTGACAGGGTATGTTTACCAGGCTGAGATATTGTTTATAGGTTTGAACTTTCGTATTGCGTACCACTGTTAATTTGTCAAAATCCGACTTCTTCTGGATTATTATTCTGGAAAAAATGTTGTCCATTTGACTTTGATCGTAGCAAACCATTCTATATGTATAGTTGTCGGATTTAATATTGCCAGTTAAATTTCATTAATCATGAATAAAAATATTGTAATGTCGTATAGCCTGTTATAAACGGCAATTGGATAGCTATGAGTGAGATTACTTATTTAACATTCGTTTTCATGCGTAGCTGCTACGCCTTAAATTAAGTGAAATAAAGAAATCTGCAGCCTTATTTATAAACATACTTTAAAACTCTCATTTGAATTTATTGATTTTTAAAATAATAGTGACTATCATTCAATTGTTCACCTATTCTAGCGATAGCATTTAGACAACCCTTGTAACTTTGTGCCAAAGTCATGACTGTATTACACATTTCGACGATTGACCAAATATGTAGCTGTACGCTAACTACTTCTGCTCTGCTGTCAGTGTTGCTACTGTCAGTGTACACTTTCTATTAGTGTGTAACAGTGCGATCTGGCATTGTTGAAAATCTTTCTTGACGACCTAGTAGTAAGTCTGAAATACATTTATGGTTAACCTCCCTTAACTGGACAGTAATTGCTAACACCGGAATGGTGCGTGCCTTAGTTTTCGTTATGCCTAAAACACTGGAAGTGTCGATCGTTAAGAATCCTCATTAAATTTTATTTATTGTGTTCGTTTTTACATATCATGTAGTAATGTTCTTTCAGTGAACGTCGAACCACGATCATCGACGACGAAG
>JASANE010000823.1:0-126262 GCA_030248225.1 Trileptium ribeirensis
AATGATATTATACCATTATCGCACTAGAGAAAACTAAGAGTCGTACCGGTGATCACCTCACAATCTTACCGTTGTATCAATACGTACCATTACTCTTTTGTTGTAATAATTTGTCGTATGTTAATCCACTCGCTACTTTACCTCAATTCCGAATATATCCACAATCCACATGCGATGATGTACCATAGATATGATTAGGATTAGCAAGATCGATACCCGCAATCCCACATTGTACGCTTCGTCTTGTAAACTTCATTTGCACCCGTTATATTACCGCCTTTCGCTTACCGTAGTGCCGAGCGAGTAGTTAGTTGAATGGCGCCTCTCTCGATGACTACCTGATTTACGCCTCGTGCTACTCACCTGTGTTTGCTTTTAAACCGACCCACTTTTAATAAGTAAGGTAAGCGCAGTTGTCATTAGAAAAGGCTTAGCAGTTTACGCCGTAATTTGAATCAGCTGTGAGAGTTCGATAAACAAGGCGATGACTCCGCACTTACCCCATCGGCTGCCCTGCTCATTCTCCTAATAGCGTACCATACTAGTGACATTGCACCTATTGTATTCGCCCGTACAGTATGTTCGTGTCCGCATATGATTTTGACTCATCAATAAACGCTAAATCAAACCCAACTACTCCATGCGTTTTGTTGACCCTAGTAGCGATAGATATTAGAATGGGTTTGAAATCCGTTACCCCTATCGACGACCCACGTTCAGGTTTGACACCCGCATTGAAGAAGCAAACATTAGCGTGACTCCCCGATTTCAATTTAATTGTATTACTGTGTGAGTACGACTCGTGCGACTAATAAGGAAAGTTTACCCCAAAATTAAAGCCGACGTATAGAATAGGAAATTACACACGAATCCGACGTTAAACGTCTACGGATTTGTCGGACCTCAGTGGGGGCCACTGGTTAAATTGAATAAATTATAAAGCGTTCAGGAAAATAGAAAGGAAAACTTTACTCCAAACACACTTCCCGGTTGAACGATGATAGGGAATATTGGTATGATCTCTTTGGCTTAAGAGCAGGTGACGGAGCCAACCTCCATAGGGACCTCAAAGGTAGTACCGCTTACGCTACGTGCGCAACCAGTCCGGCAGGATCAGAACACATCCTGTGAATCGCTCCTGCGGCTTGCTAAGCTAAGTAATTTCTTGGGCCCGACCCGAATCAAAGAGAAAAACAAATTTGAACCCATTAGGTCCGCCCTCGAGGTTACGATAGTCGGGGTTGTATGGGCATTACGTTTGTGGAAGTGCGTAATGCAGCAGCGCCACGTCGATCTGATACGTATGATTATGTGCATGTAACTGTCAAGTGTCACGTGTGTAATTGCTAAATTCTGGGTGTGACACGTGGCAATGTTAAATTGAAATCAGGTTGCGAAATCCAATTATTTTTGTTATGGTTGTTGTGGGTTTTGACTTTTATGTTTTCATTATAATTTGTCCAACATTGCCATGTATTTTTGCATTTATTGTTGGGTGTGAGCGAACGATTTTGCATTGCCATGCGAATTTGAGTCTATCATTTTGTCGTGTTTTCCCGATACTGGAAACCATTGCACACCAGTTGGTAAAACACAACTTGATCTATTTTCTGTTAAAAGCGGGAAAGCCAAAATCTCTACGATACTCGCTAAGTATAACAACCATAACTTGAAGAAATATGTAAATTATTTTGCATATATTCTTTCCGCAAGACAATGTATAAATTTGTAATTGGATTTAATGATCGGACATTTGAGTAATGTCAACTATATATATTATAAAATGATTTTAATGGTAAACAAACCTCTCTTACTAGTAGCAATGATTGTGTATCAATAACAGTAACAATTAGTATTTTTCCAAACTTACACGGTTTATGCGAACCATCATGAACATGAACTTATAAGTTTATTTACAAATAATGTCTAATGTACTTCAATAATCAAACAATCTTGTTAAACCTTAGCAGTGAGCACCAAAGACCATGTCCAACCAGGGTCAGAAACCACTTTTCAAAGAATCATTTAATACCATGATAATGTCTTCTCAGTAGCCTCAAACTAAGTGTTCGTGGATTTGCATTTACGTGGTGAAATGTCGTTAAAATATCTCGACGTTACGGGAAATATGTTAACACAAAATCGTATCGTAACTTAGTAATGAATACATTATTTTACAAAACCAGACATACAAAATTTACAAGGCAACGCTAACCAGGCTTTATCTTCTAGCCATTGCTCGGGTACATCGAATATCCATGGATTGGGGGGATCGGAAGGTGTAATGAAACCGTCGTATTCTAGGCGCTGATCCCAATAGGTTACAAACCTGTAAGAACAAGTGTAATACACACTGGCACTAATGTGAACCAATCAGCAACAGAAGTTTTTGCACCACAATAACTAAGTCTGGAATATCTGTTTAAAATATGGTCTTATCTAAGGTGAACATAACGATTCATTTTGCACCATCCTGTGCATACCAAACAGATACCTCTGCGTTTGTCGTATTCAGTAGTAACCCCAAAACCCATACACTCATTAGCCACGTGTGTAAATCCTAAAATTTGACTTTTTGGTGCTAAAATTTAATAATCTTGGCTTCCTTCAGCGTCCCAGGAGGGTCACAATGAATAAAACAATTATACCAGAGTGAAAATAAACAGGTTAAAATGGTGCTCCAATACTTATGCATACAGGCAAAATTGTTGGTGAAATATCACTGATACATATATCTTATTCAGAATAACTTCTCAAAAACATACCTTAGACCGCGGAAAAGCCCTCTGATCAGACGCCTATTAGGTTGGAGCACTGTAAGCTTGCTAATACATACGTGTCATACATTCTAATTGCATAGTATCTGTGTCACTGACTATGGGCACTTACTCACTTAGTTTTTCATATAGAGTGAGCTCAGAGAGCGTACTTTAAAGCTTCATTAAGTACACGGCGTTAGCAGAACATTATAGTTTTAACAAAACCACTTTTGTTTAGCCCTGCGTTATCATCGATGGAAAGAATATAAAACATTACCAACACGTTTGCATTTACGTCGATTCTGTTGTCTTGGTCAACATATGGACTCATATATACTAGTAACTCTATCGAGATCGCAGAACGTACTGAAGCATAGGTAAACCAACGCCTTTTACGTGCACAGCCAATCAGCTCCTCTCGATATCATACATCGATATGCTATATGTGGACATCACACAATATCGCACAAATTAGAACAAAACTAACACCGATACTAAGTTTCCCATGTCCGAAAACCCAAAGTAATACGTTTCAGCCGCTCCGGACGTCAGAACAAATTTTTGAATTTAGGGTCGAGGAATCACGAGGCTGCCATACCTAAACCCCATTACTGTAGATTTAATCGAAAAAGAAAAAAGCATCAACATTTATCATTTTACTGTGAAATAAATCTAACCAGAGAAAAAATCGAAAGTTAAGATAACTACAACCTTGCTTCCGTGAAGGATACTAAAATGGGGTAAAAACCCTAGTATTGACCTTCGACCCCGAACTATGGGGGCACCATACCTGCGTACTCATGAAACCATGGGTCGCAGAGTAAAACCAAAACCATACCTGGAAAACCACAAGTTAAACTTTTCAGCCACCCAAGACGTCAGAACAAATTTTCTAATTTTGGTTCGAGGAACCACGAGGCTGTCCTACTAAAATGAGGTAAAAAATATCATTTTTAATACTGAACCTGGAACCAGACCCCGAAACAAAAAACGCCCGGGGATGTAGTCGGTAAATCGATTATGTCGTTTAGAATGAGCCCAAGATCATGAAAATCTGTTAAATCGTTCCCGAGTTATCACCAATTACACAAGCACGCAGACGGAATTTAAAAGCTTTCATCCCTGCAACACAAAATATCCACTCCGTTACACTACGTTCTGATGACAAACCTATTATGCACAGAGCTGTGATAATGAACTACAAATATTCAATGCTTTTTGTTTAGCCTATATCAATCATCAGCTCTGAAGCGACAAAATTATTGAATACTATTTTGTTTTCGCAATATTTTAACAGAACTAAAATCACGGTATTATAAAATAGTTGATTGCGATACACTTACGACTCGAACACTTTTGACGTTTTAAGTAAGTTGCGTCCCAAGCGGTTCTCAAGCAAACGAACCTAAAATTTTTTAATAACATAATGGTGGCCGGCACATCACATGTGTTACTGATCGATACAGTATATCGTCCACTGTGACCACAGATATGCACATCTACTGTGAATAGTGTACGCTCAGTTCGGAATTTCCAATTTGTGCTTAACATAATCTCACGTAACCATAGTCCTAGAAAAACAACACACCAACTTTACATTCAGCGCAAAGCTGCGACCATTATCAGCACACAAGATATTACCATAACACCCTTTGTTGCTTCAGGAATAACCAAAATACGGAAACTTTCAAGGTTTACAAATCACAACCTTCAAGAAAATGAAATAGAACGTCGTTGTAAGCTGACCATTACATCTACGATAGGAAAATATTAAGCCTAAAATATGCAACTGTACCATACAGCAACCTAGATCCATATTTCAGTCATAAGGTTGAGGTGAAGATCAGTATATATTACGGAAACGGAGCGGTCGAAGCAAGCGGAGTATCCACCTATAACTTTGCTAGTGGCGAAAATTGTACAAATTGCTTTTTGTCCGTTTGTAGTGTTCATAACTCACCACCGGATTACCACGAACTTTTTGTATTTGATAACAAATTTAAATGTATTTTTGTGCCCTATAATTAGACGTTAAACCCGGCGACCACCCAAAGGGTCACATTTTTGAAATTTAGAGATCCGTGTATATATCATTCGCGAACTGTATATCGAGATAGAAGCTTCGCAGCAAAAACGGAAACCTCTCATCGAGAGCTACAATCTTGCTGTTATGCTTTTTTGTCAGATCTGTCGTTTTCGAGATATGAGCCCAAATTTAAAATATATACTCCAAAATACTGAAAATAGTGACATTATTCCAAAACAAGCTGGGGGTAAAGTATGGAATTATAGTGTTATTTAACCCATTAAACAAGTTGGTTTCATTGTATTAAGACGATATTAGCTGTGTTATTAACCCTGCGGGACTAAATTTGGTAAAAATTTTGTTACCAAATGTACTCAAACTTGTTACTTTTCAATATAGAAGTAAATAGGTCAATCGATCGTGTCTGTAGGTTGTCAGGGCCACTGAATACGATAAGAGCAATTCTATATGCATGGTATACATCAAGTAATGCTTCTTAGGATTCCTACTACGTAAAAATCACTTTTCAAATTATAATTTTTCTTAAATTTTTGTGATTTATATATTGCAAATTATTTTGTCTTTTTGGTCAATGAAAGAAGAAATAGTGTTATTCAGCTTTGATATAATGACCGTAGCGTCGTCATTGAATTATTGCGGGTGTATAATTTGCTAGCATGGCACTTTAAGCGAGCTGATGGTAGCATGGCACTTTAAGCGAGCTAATGCTAGCATGGCACTTTACGCGGGCTTAGAGACCTGAATTTGGCAAAATGATCCATAAGGGCAGAGTACCCACACTTGCCCCGTTTCCCCTCCCTTTGCAAGTTACTAGTATAGATTAGATACTTATCCTAAATTTAATGGCGGTATATATACCGCCAAGACATCTAAGACTGAGATCTAACAAATTTTTTACACATGTCTGTGCTCTCAGTTCGCTGAAAATTTTGCCAGGGGGCATGAACCGGAGGCCTCCTGGTTCCGAGCCGGGGCGCCCGATTATGCCAAGAGAAAATGGTTGGAAATCGTGTCAGAAAAACTGCTAAAACACTTTTGATGGAGTGAAAAAAGGGATTTTGAAGCAAACTTCGACAAAATTTAAAAAATTTTTGGCTTCAGGACAGAATTTTAGTACAAACTTTGACCAAATTTTATGTACTTTGGACCCATTGGAAATAAAAAATTTGCCAAGAGGCGATGAACAAAGGGATGGCCAAAATTTTGCCAGAGGGCATGAACCGGGGGCGCCTGTTTTGAACCAGGGAGAACCGAAAAATGCCAGGACCTCCCCCAATTTGAAGAGCCCAGTATGTAAACAATTAACAACCATTTTAGCCTAATTTGTTCATATTTAGTAGTGGAAAATTTACCTGAGTCCGACCGAGAGAGAGCGACAGGTTTTATCACAGAAATATTGTCTTGAACGTGGGAGTCAAAAACATTATAGCGCGAACTTGTAGACGTCACTTATTTGTAAAAACTGAGATCATCTCCAGCGCTTATCTCATCTTAATTGGAAAAATTTAGTTCCAGCGAGCAACAAGCGATGTGTCTAGAGTGCAAACATATCTCGACAGCATTCTCGTGGCAATCAAAAATAAACTAGATATATTCCGAAGGCTGTTAAGGGAAACACTATATGTACAACTTATAATTCTCGTAGTTTGGAACAATGCACAATATTTACAAGTAATTAAATATTCAGGTCAGGTTTGGTGAAGTCAGGTCGTAGGCAAAAGCAATCACCGTATAAGGGATTTGCAACTGGAGAAAACTTACTTCTTCTTTTATTGCATCACAGTCTGATTGATTTGGTTTTCCGCCGACACTTGGAGACATCTGAAATTAACAATGCTAAAAAGAGCATAGTATTAACTTTTATACCTACTTGTGCGTTATTGGTGTATCCGTTACTAACGACATCGGTGGCCTCGTAGTATCCCTTTTGAGAGAACGAAACGATCTGTAGTCCAGACGCTAATACCTGTGTAGGCGAAACCGAATATCTGGAATTATCCCACGTATCCACTATAAAATTTTCATACAGTACCTTTCTAATCAGAACACAAAACAGAACAGATATAAATTTTAGCTATAAGTATAGGGCTGTGCAGCTACATTAATACTGGTGGTAATAACTCATTCACAGTCGACCTACATATAATTATTGCGTCTACCCCAATAAGAAGCAGTTTATACGTTATCGTATATCAAGAGATCACAGACATTACGATACGAATAATGTCAATTAATTCTAACGTGACAGATTTGAAAATACTGAAAAGGCCAGAGATGATAAACAACAGGCAATTCGATATGTAAAAATAGTTTTAACACTGTGCCATGCAATCAAATGTATGAGTGAATAAATGTGAGATGCTGAGGTACAAAATCGTCAATATAAACAAGCACAATGAATTTCATACTGACTGGTGCATGAGCTACGCCTCTATAATAAAATTTTAGCACGACAACAGCGCTTCAAATAACGATATTAGAACTTCAGAACTAAAGTTTTTGAGGCGAAGCCACGGTTAGTGTGCCTGATTTACCGTTAATTCATTAATCTGCTATCCGCTAACTATGATTTGGTATACAGAAGCGGTTTAGCTAAGCTTGCAACATAAAGGAAATTATGACTTTGCGGTACGCTGCAACTTGAATGACGTCTTACTGTTCAGTAAAGAGGGATACAGTTAAACGGGGGAAATGAGCACCATCTTATAACAGTTGCTTTAGTCGTGACACCATAATTGAAAAGCATGTCGATTTTAAATTCCACTAACAGCACAACTATCGTTTCAATAATTTTATACAAACATACCTGGTTTCTCCAAGCGTCTAAACTAGTGGTAAGGGCAGACTGGGGGATTTCCCTACTCAATAAAATGGCGAGAACTCTTATGGGAGATTGTCTGCACAAGGGGTTGACAAATATTGGGGGTTAGATAGGTTTGCTTCATATTGCTGTTTGCATATTTTTGATCACTTCTTTAGAACGGTGATGCGTTCGCGCCAGCCACATATTCAAGACTATATTTGCAATACGACAATAAATATTTAATTATAGCACCACTTGAAACTCTGAAAACCTTGAGCCACGTTTCACCGTACGTGTCAGGTTAGAAGTCCATGGAGGTCAACCGTATGGTGCGGTAACCATGCCAGAGACAAACAATTATGGGTTAGGGCTCCTAGACTCGTTAGTCGCAGTGTGACCTAAAAAAAATGGGTGCCCGAATCGCGAGGAGGCAGAAGCCAGATACAAAATTAAAATAAGGAAAATGCTTCAAAACGTGTTCATTTGTTAAATTATACAATCCTATAGCATTTAATATGAAAACAATACAACAAACACTTTGACGACCATGAATTTTACCACGTAGGGCCTACTGTTCCGCAAAATACAACGAATAAATTTCATCTTGAGCCTGAGCTATAAGATTTGTTCACCGAGATAGTAAAAAATCTGCTAGAATCAATTTTATTGCTGAATCAATTCTGGACAGAATTTGCTCTACTAAATGGCATGCCATTTTCAGTAAAATTATTATGTATATATATTTTGGTGTGTTTTTATAGAGGTAATTTTACTAATTTTGGTTTCTCGCAGGTAATGTTTATTTAAGGACATGCTACTGTTTGAATGTCGAATAATTTCTAGAAATTTCGATAGAATAGATTCTAACAAAATGCGGGATAGGAAAAATTCTATATACAATCAATGCTATCAGTCTAAATACTTTTTTACCGTCTGCGTGAACACAGTGATTGCCGCTATTTCTAAAGCGAAAGGATCATAGCATATGGTATCATAGCATCTAACAAAATAACTTGCAGGGGCAACAAATCACCGTGCCGCTTGAAGCCCACCCAAATAACGTTGGGTTAATTTGCCGTCTGAAGAAAAGTATATTTAACCCAAATTTTGCATTCTACCGTTGGGTCAGAAAAGACATTCTATAAAATAAAAAACATGTAGTAATAAACTTAAAAGAATATCAGTTTTCAAAAAACAATTATCAACAATGGCATAAAAATTTGCATTATAATGAAACGAGACAAACTAGCTACGTATATAACATACATATTACGTATAATATCACGTATCTGGTTATGCACAAACACCAAACAAACTGGATACAAGCATACCGAATGATTTTCGCGATCAGCGCGACTAACTTTCCGAAAATCGACATCCGTTGTGTTGACGCAGCCAGGCTTAAATGTCAATATAGATTTCGTTGCAAAAATTAAAAAAAAATTATATTGTCTTGAGAAAAGACATCTCATAATTTAGCGGCTTGTATAAATTGTATAAATTATTACAATGTATTGTCGTTTCGTTTTTCGATGTAAACTCAAATTCGGTTTGCATTTCCACATTTAAAAAGAATGAAATTGAACCAGACTGTTTTATTACTGATATATGGGTAAGTTAACAGTCGACACGACCCTATCTTATTCAAGTTTGGTTATAATTACATAATTATCGTGGAGTCCACGACAAGACTTCCACCACACTGACAAAGCCATTGCACATGCTCGTTTTCTAAATTAAATATTTCCTGTCGATAACAGACGTTATGTGACTAACGTCGTGAAACTACGAATATGCATCTCAAGATAACCCAAATAAAATCTATAACATGCACGGTTCGATACTAATACAGATATTTAACACACACATTGCAACAGTCACATACGACGAAGTGGGTCAGCTACTGCGGTTAAAGTCCTCAGAAGGACAACGACAAAACCATTTGGTTGCTGACGTTTTGAGAATACACAAGATGAGTCATCCAAAATAGGCATGTGTTTCTCCCAGGGCCTAGTCATTGTATAAAACTAGTTGAGTACGCATTCGCATGCACACTGTGAAAAAGTGCGCTTGCGCTTTCGAAGCGTTGCTTGAACGGAACGACACATAATACTAAAACTCATAGAAGGAGACGACACCGTCCGGTCCACACTTTGAAAATCGTGAATAGGAAAAAGGTATTATTTGAAAAAAATGTGCATTATACCGAGCTTCAAAAATCAAGTGGAATGTAGTTTATTTCAATTACAAATTTTCTATCACTACTTTGAAGTTTGTAAGTAAACATCATTTTGAATAGAAACAGACTGAATAAAGATGCGTAAATATTCAACAACACCAACAACAAATAAGTTTGTTAACCAAACGCACACTGGTAACCAAAACTCAGCGTAACGAGGTTTGCATCAGGCGTTAAGGCCAACATTGCGAGCCAGAAACTTATGTGCAGTTCATGTTATATCACCACAGTTTGGAAGTTTTGTCCTATTCTGTCCCCACCCTATCGTATAAACAATAAGGGTGACACCCATACGGTAAATAAATTTCCGACGGTGTACGACACACCCATAGCTACTACGTTTTTGTTTACGGTGTCGTGCACACCCAAAGCTATAAAATTATTAATATATAACTATTCGTAACATATCCATAATTTCAGTAATAATTATGCACCATAAGCAAGCGCTAGCTGTGTCACGCATAAAAGGACAACATCGCATGGACACAGTTCAGTCTTACAGCATATTTTATAAATCAATTTTTGGGAACTTACAACAGGTTTATGGACGTCCCAAAATGCTCGTTCTTGACTATCCATAATTTGCCTTTCTTGCCTATCACGCTTTTTGTCAACTCTATAGCAATACAACAATGAACGTTTGATTGCAACGTAATACATTATAGACACAGTATTGCTTTACCTCCTCATACACAGTAATAACGAAACACAAAACACCTTTCCGTCGTTGAATTTTTATATATCTTATTAAAATTACTAATAATTGAATTCGGAGACGTAGAAACGCTAGCTTCGCATTCGAAGAACTCTCACTAGACCGCACTACGGTGAAAAAGATGGGCGTCCATTTTTTCTGTCAACATGACTTCGTTACCTCAACCGTTAACCGTAAACCGATATGGATGTGTGAGGGATCATTTGAAAGATACAATACTCTAGGTGTGCCTTTTGGAGGTTTTATTCTGATTCGACACTCCAAGGTCCCACCACAGGGGGTCAAATGAACCATTTTTTGGGTCATTTTTGCTCATAACTCGGCAACCCTTGAACATTTGAATCATTTTGATATCGAAATATGTGACCTAGGAAGCTCTATTTATGGGTGTATAAATTGTTTTGGTCGGGTCCCTAATGGGGATGAGGGACTAGCAAATGCACAAATTTCCAAAATTTTGGTCTAACTTTGTCGAGGTGTAGCTATGTAAGCACTTAAGAGATTTGAACCAAATTTGGTGTTTGGATAGAGCTACTGCGGGCTACCCGCGAGGTGTCAACAGATTTGATGTGGGATGCCTGGGTCAATTGGTATTTGAGGCCAAAGTTGGGCCCGACGTCATATGTAGTCATCTGTGACATTACCACTTCTAACGATATATTAATAGACTTGTGGCTCAAAATAAGTTCCTATGGGCTTTCACAGGTGCTGATTTTAAATCTTCGCTGTATTTAAACGTATCTCTTCGTGTAGAGATAGTTATATCAGTGGTTTAGACAAGGTGAGCAGTGAGAAAGGGGCGAGTGTCACGCGGTCTGTTGCAAATTCTGTTTGTCAGATTATCAGTTTTGCTGCATCTATACATAACTGAACAGCAGATTAATAAATATTTTTTTGGCGAGTTACACCTTTGTTTGGTAACAGGAACATATTTTTAGTGAGCTGTTCCACTGTATGTTAACGTTACAGTTTCTCATTTCTCCGAATTCATATACTTGGCATGTCGCCAAGTTTCTAGTATTACAATTACTAATAATTACTGTTACAACAAATAATTATTAATAATATCAAAAGTGCATTATGGAAGAGTATGACACTTCCCTGCACTCACATGTTAGCCCGTGGTTGATGACACGGGCGTTTTCGCCCTGACCCCCCTAATTTCTGGGTGGAGGTAAATTTATAAGCAGCTGCCTATAAACAGACCCCCCAAAAAATACTGGGGGTGGGGGTCGTGGCATCTCGACCCCCCACGCCCAGAGGCTGGGGTGTCAGGCCAAAAACAGCCGCGTGATCAAACACGGGCTAATATATGAGTGCAGGGAAGTGTCATACTCTTCCCTAATGCACTCTTGATAATATGCACTATTGCATAATATGACTTAGGTAGAAATCGAACAATACTTTGTAATGATATACACATTACCATTACATAAAGACAACACAGTCGCTATACTAGTGGCTCGCAAAGGGAGAAGTAGAGACAAAGTGCCTACTCCACCGCAGCTGACACCTAGGCATTTTCAGCACAATATTCAGTAAGACAGCAGCCACTCATATCTTCCCTACCCATACAGAATGTACCCGTGAACAAAATAAAAGGCGAAGTTTGAGCATTAACTGCTTCTCCAACCGAGCTTCTCATTCAAAGTCCAAGCAAAACAATAACACAACACATTAACGATAGCGAGGCGACTATTTCTAGCATTCTTAAAAATCATAGGACTCTTTACTGTTTCCGACGTTGTTCAATAAAGCGGAAGTATTCGAAATTTACCAATCGCAAACTTCAAAAAATATTATTATAGCTAGAGCTGTAAATTTTAAATAGAATCAGAACCTGTTTTAATAGAATAAAATACAGTAAAAAAATAAAATTTTAATACACAAAACCAGAATAAAACAGTATAATAATGGTGCAATATTTGCAAGAACATTGTGGAATACGAAACGCTAGCTTAGCGTACGTTAAATTGTTGTACATCATTAAATTATGTAATGCCATATTTTTATTAGAGTTAAAACGCAATCATAATGCTATTATGAGAACAATGAATTTACATTGGCTATTTCAGAGCAATACTGCGTAATAACAATAGTTCAATTTTTAAAATATGTAAAACCTAGAGAAATATGTTTGCTTGCTTTTACCGTACTTAACAAAGATTACAGCTCCTAAGACATTTGAAACATATGGCATTATAATCACAATCAAATAAATTATACGTACTTACGAATAGTTAATACTAGTCTATTGAAAACGTCCTAGCGCTATCACTAAATGCGAGCTAGTATTCAACGAAGCTAGTTTTGAGTTGAATAAGCTACTTACTTATACTGAGCCTCTGCTTGCATGAAAATGAATTCCCATCGACGACTATGGGACTTTTGTAGTTTTGCAAGGTTTTCTGCTTCAAAATCTTCCAATTCCAGGTGAGCCTTGTTCTGCATGGTGCGCTTACACAAGTAAACGGCTGAAACAGTACAAATTAAGCATTGAGAAAAAACTTCAAACCGTACCATAGCTGCAGTAGCAAGTAATAAAAATAATATTTTAAATAGATTGAGCTAAAATACAAAACAAATCGACAATATCCTTCGATATTAAAAGTTAACTCGAGACTTTACAAAAATCGTCTTCTGAATCAAAAATCTCTACGGTGATTTCCGAGCGACTAAAAATTTGCGAATATTATTCGGGTTAAAATATGCGCTCAGTTTTCCCTACTTTGGCCAAAAAAACACCAAGTTTACCACCGGGGATAAAAATCGCTAAAAAGTTACTTTATTCATATTCATTAACTGCAATCAGTCTTTAAATTACACATATTTCATGTTTCCTTAAAAGTACAGTACATTATGGTCCTCCAATTTAAGTGGGGGAATCGCCCTGTGGTATTTTTAGTTGCCCCAGTTACATTCGAGAGAAAACCAGGCCATGATCCTCAGGTACAATTATGGTGGTTAGAAGCCCCTGACAGGACTATTAAGGCCTGGAAAAAGCAACATAGACAGTTTCAGTGTAGTACTATTTATGGAGTCCGCATTATTAATGGATTACATGTTGACCCGTAAAAAATACCCTAAACAATCCCCGGTGGCTGATTTCCCAAATCTAAATTTTCTAACAAGGGGAACCTGCTTAGGAAATGGGGTGGACGTTAGCCAGAGGCATGACCTAGGACACCCTGACGTAAACAGGGAGTGCCCCCGGTATCGAAGTCTAAAAAAGTACCAAAATTTAATATATTTTTTCAGCGAAAAACGCTAAACTGATAATAAAAGCCTTCGTAAACGGTGCAAAAAAAGTCTTAAGACTAAAAGCAGCTTTTCAATTAAACTTTCTGTTGAAATTAATCAAATTTTTTAACTTCACAAAGGGTGTTTTCTTAATTTTGTCAAGTTTTATGTCAACAGGGAGTGTTTTCACAGGGCAAAACTAAACATTTTGCCAGCTGAAATTTTTCAAGGGGGCACCAAAAATCATAGCCCTCCATTTCGGAAAAGCCAAGTTATGATAACAATTTAACTTTTGTGTTCCCCAATTTTGCGACATACAGTTGTATTACTAAAAAGACAAACTTTTCAATATTTTGAAATTGTAATCTTCATCGCGTTTTTGGATCACAGCAAGTTGATGGAGAAATCACACTTTTGTGGTCAGTACCGTTACACCTTAGATAGGATGATCGGTGACAAGATGGGACATAAAAGCACGTCTGAGCTACCATAGTACTTTGAAGCACAACTATAAGCCCAAGTTCACGTCCTGTAACTCTCTTCTCATACTTAATATTCTTACAGGTTCAAAGTATAGACCGTAACGGTATTTCTATTTGAGCACCAGTTGTTCGCTGCAAAGTGATTGAAATGAGAAACTTCATAACTTACATACTTATGTAGTGCCAGACAACTAGCATAAACAGACTAAGATGGCTCTTTAATTCCTCTTCGCTATGTTTTTGTTGAACAGAAACGGCAAATAAGACTAATTGCATTAATTTTTTGACACTATATTTTTGCCATGTAAGGATATAAAACAGCATAACACAACGATCAAGTTCGAGAACAATATGTCGTCTCGAAAATCAGGTGAGGGCATGACACTGATATTCTGAACATAAAAATATACCACACGAATTGTTGACTTAATATAATAACTAGGATAAATGTTGAATAGTATAATGGTACCATAACGGAAATACATGGTTCAGTGCTACTGTATCTATGATTTCACGCTGTCTTTAAGTACTGGAACATATTTATAAACATTAAAAATATAATAATTGTCATCTCTAAAACCCCGCGAATTAGTTTCTTTGACATAATATACTAGTTTTATTCTATGACTGACTAAAACAAACGATGTACACTGCGAACTGCTTAGAAAGAAAGGCTAGTTACAGATAATTAACCATTGCCGTTTTGTACTTGTAAATACAATTGTTTTCATTTCTAACAGAAACAGACTGAGACATTCACCGACAGTAATCGTAGTTGAACAGCAGTAAGATTCAATAAAATATTTAACAAAATGAACTCTACATTACACTCTACAATTTGCACACACGCATACCATAATCCATCATTTCCGGTTTCCAGCAATTGGAAGGCCAAAAGTAAGGCGTCTGAAAATAAAACGAAAACTTAAGAAAAAGCAGGTAAAATACGCTGAAGCATAAGTATTACTAAGTTGAGTAATTACTATTAATGCAACAACAAAGGATAAGATAAGAGTACGAGATTTACGTGCACTCTAGTTTTATCCTGTGTTAAATGCAGCAAGTATTCGGCCTTACCCCTTATTTGTGAAAGGGCTCAAAACAATGACCCCGCGCTTTTAAAGTATACCTGACCCAGTTTTCGGTCCGTCCGTCAGTTTTGACGGGGCATTGGTTGAACTGATGCCAGTTGTACAACCGCCGCGTCCCTTAAATCATTCGTAGTTCGATTTACCCCCACGCCCAACGACAATGAATTTTGACCTCCAAGAAACAAGGAACTAAAACAGAAACGGCAGTGAAATGAATCTAAACCAGGTTTAAAATACAAGTAGGGACGCTTCATTCAATTTCAGTACTAGCCGGGATTGAGTTCTTGTTCTTTCTGCTCTTTCGACATTCGAAAAAATGTAATTATGTTCGAAATTTGCACGAGGTATATAATTAGCAATGCTTTAAAATTTGTTCTAGAGCTGTTAGAAGCTCGTTCGAAAGTTGTTTATTTACGAGTTCGTATCCACAATCTACGAGCACAATCCCTTTGAATCAACTGAAAAATAACTGAGCAAGGATAATCTTTTATTTGTATCGAAATGTTTACACTCTACAGCGAAGATATAGTTTTCAAACAAGGAATATATTGACACATACTTGAAAGCGATAGTAAGTCCCGTCGTTTTTAACCGTCAAAACATGGTCATCGATAGGAAATAAATAGCCGTGACATGCCATTTGATGAGCGAGATGCAGCGCTTCCGCTAAAATTAATAGCTAATATTCAGTTGCCATATACCAAAGTCAGTATATTATCATTACCATCCTGTTTCATGTAGCTTGTCTTATCGTTAAGGTGTGAAATTCTGACTGTTGAATTATATAATTTGTCCAGACGTACACAGCTATATTGAGCATCTCATTAAAAATAGTAGAATATCAGACACTTTAATGTAATAGTTAACGTGATATACCGTATATCGAATATTTATTGATTCACAATACATGCAAGTACATAATGGATACTGTGCTACGCAATATGAAACCAAAAAATACATCATATAAATAACTCGAGCGGTTGAGAAGATATTGTTGTTTTCGTGTATTTTGGATCTCATGGCCCCTTTAAAATGTATTTTAACCCCAAAAAATACATTCTAAGGGAGCCGCGCAACAAAGCATTAAACACAGTCTTATAAAGCCTTATTTCATCCAAACAAGCCCAATTTGACACAGATTTCTAAAATACCGGTTGTCGACATAAACAAAAACCTTATTTTCCAGGTCTGTGCCACATCCGCCTGGTTTTTTGGGTGTTTTCGTAAAGGGCTGCGCGCTTAAGTAAATATAGAGAATTCAAGCTTTGAAATGAGCTTCGCGCGAATCCATGCACGCAACCTAAGCCCAATTACGTGGGTGACCCTAAAATCCACTTGACTTTGCCAAATTTCACGACTATTCCGGCTTGTAGGAATTCTTCGCTTCGGTCGTTTCGCTCAATACACTCAGAGATCAATAAGTTAATGATAGGTGCTACATCTCTTTCCCCTGCTATAAACTTTGTTTCCCATTGACGTCCTACTTTCAACTCATGAAGCCAGCTGGCTCAATCGGTAGAACGTTGGATTATCGACTTTAAGGATGTGAGTTCGAACCCGCATCAGGGCAACTTATCATTACATCCCTCCGGGGTCGGTAAATTGAGTACCAAACTTGCGAAACCGACCGATTGTGAGCACGCCACTTGTGGCTCCAATTACTACTCTGGAACTCGTACAGTTTGAAAAGTTGAAGGAACGGAGATGGGCACCGATTGCATGTTTACAACATGCACTTTTTATTTTTTATTTCTCTTTTTAACTAATACCAACATTTTAAAAATACAACACTACCGAAACGCCCTAAATTAACTTGGACATATATCATAAAAAAATATTTATATGTCAAATTGGTTATTGTTTCAGTGATAAGCTGAAAACATCTCTACAACTTCCGCTATATTACATGTCTTCCAAATACCAGCCAGCGGTTAAGTTACATATATTTTCGTTCCTCCGACACTTACGGAATGTACTAAAGGGTTCCACTGGAGAATTCACATTCAGGTACGTTAAATTCAACCCGATCCGAAACTCCCAAGTATAATTTGTTAATCTGAACACGCCAGCTGTTTCACCATGCTTTGCAAGTAATGAGCGATAAAATGTTGCCTTACACATAAAGCTCAGAACACTGCAGAAACACAGAACTTTGTAACAGTGACTGTAATAGCATTATTTTCAGGAAAGCAGAATAATGCCTTTTTTGAGACACTGCACAGATTAAAAGCTAAAATATGCGCTATTTTTTCATTAGATAATAAAGTTGAGCAAGATGAATTGAAACATTGACTTGGAGTGTATAAAATAATACTACTATTCCAAGTATGGGGATGTGGCAACCTGCCCCCGGGTGTCACATTTATGACTTAAAGGCGAATTTTAGCTTCTCCTGAGATCATTACCACCAAGTTACTTTATTGCGCTACAAAAGCATACGCATGATGATTATATGCTATTATGTATTACTCTTTTCAAAATTTTGTGAACACCCTTAGTCTTCAAAGTAATAACTTTTCGGTATTGCAAATCCAAACACATTGATATTGAATTTATGAGGCAGTATATACTATCACGATGAATGGTGGCTAATTTTTACACGCGTGTATACAAACTTTCCAGATCCTACGTTACACAATCAGCTTTGCAGCAGAGAATGTCCGAAAGGCCCTTTCAATGAAAGATACCTTACAATAAAAACATAAACAATTTCCATATAAACTTATGCAATGTAGACATGTTCACACCTTGATCAGAAACTGGAAGATTCTGTTGAATCCAAGTGATCAAATCCGCACCTAAAATATATGATTGGTAAACAAGATAGATTCGGCGCGATCTATATACCGTAATATTGCTGGCTCCGCAATACAGTTTTGCAAAACAAGAAATAAATGGTCTTAATTGGCCATCACTTATTGTTCTATGTCCACAGAATGGCACATGAATAGTATATACTACTCAGCAAGAAAGCGTGGTAATAGATAGCATAAAAGGCAAACTGTGATCATTAAAGTGCACTAATTGCTCTTCAATTACTGCTCTAAATTTTCGTTAACCGTCCGTGAAAAATTTGCATTTATTCCTGTCCATAATTGTAGTATCACCATAAATACAAAACATCGCTAGATAATTTACACAAGCATAATCTGATTTCGGCCTTTACGATTGATAAATCATGTTAAATTATACAAATTATGCGAAATTGCGTTGTGTCACAAATACTTTCCCTTTGCTTAAACACAAAAGGCGTGTTGAAAAAACTCAGGATCCGTTTTAAAAAACCTGCTTGCAAGTTTAACTGCTGAAGTGCAATAAATATGATTTGTTCATACTAGAAGGAAAAATGACCTTAACACGCAAGCTGAAAGAAACGCCTATTTTCAGAATGCTTCTCAGCCTGTTGTATTGAAAAAATACTATTTTCATGGCATTATAATAGCAGCGATGAATCTAGATGAATTATTACGACAGTCATGTTATTGGAAAATACTTTAGCTGTTTTGGAAAATTACTTTTAAAGTCAACGCAATCGCTAATATGGCAGTGGACTAGCCTATAGGTGGAACCAGTGTCGTGTACTTGTCATTCGGCGAATTTTATTCGTAATAAATGTTTTAATCATACATCCAGTGGCTAAAATCATAACTAGACTAGACTGAGAAAGTCAAACCACTGTTGTTTCCTTTTTGTTACATTTAGATTTTATGCAAAGAGGATAAATAACCATTTTAATAATGCATTAAGTCGCTAAAACTACTAACTCGCAAGCTAGGGCGAAACGGTGCAAGCGTGGTTTCATCAAGTAATCATTTTGTGAAGTCATCTTTTAAAAGGCTTGGTGCTTGATGTATATACTACACTAAAATCTCTGTGACCCTGATTCCATTGGAAACCCTAAAACCTCGTCGACCCTAAAACCATCAAAAACAACTAAGAACGCACGAAGTATTTGTTCTGGTCTCTACATAACCAAACCATCGTATTCAGCAGCATACCAAAAACCTACACATAGAACATTCGTCATACCATTTGCGCAATACATAATCAAAATACTGAAACCACGCCTTATTCCGGAAATCGGGTTCACTGGCCCTGAGCACGTCGAAAACAACTGTAATACACGAAGTATTCGTACTAGTAACCATCGTACATACCAAACCATCGTATCCCACTTACACTGGCCCTGAGCACGTCGAAAACAACTGTAATACACGAAGTATTCGTACTAGTAACCATCGTACATACCAAACCATCGTATCCCACTTACCGGATACACTTTTGCTATCCAATAACAAAGAATTCTCGAAATCCATCCACCCGACGATGAATTATGAATGACAGAAACAGACAAAAAAGAAATTTTCACGATTTATCCTATGTCCATCAGCGCAAACTCTGCTCGCTCCGTTTCAATAATCCAGCATTAGGCTAAGAAAACAACTGAAAAATACTTCTGAGATATTCAGTTACATTGACGATATACTTAATATAGGTTATTTAGGAAGCTAATATTTAGTTTTCTGTTATGAAATAGAAAAATAGGAGTTTGGTGCTGGTTTTTGCTAAGTCACACTTTCAACACTGCAGGCTAAATTCGCTCTTACAAAACTACATTTCCTTCATTTGCATCACATTTCGCTTACATGGGATACAGCTCCTACAGCAACTAAATATACTAAACGAGTATTTATACCGTTAGGTGATAAAATTTCAATTTAGATAATTTGTGAAACAATAATATAAAAAATTGATGTCAATGAACTATATTGACTCAATGCTATTTTATACCTAAAACGACAATTTTAATAATCTGCAATGCCTATAACGTAGCCTGAAAACACAATTCCCATCAACAATAACCATTCTTCGCCAATTTAGATGACTTTGCGTAACATAGTATTATAATTGATAACAAGAGACAACAATCATGGTCACTAATTTTAGCTTAAAATAAATTTCATAATCTCCGTTAGCTATAGCCTAATCTAAGCACACCTTTTCTAAGAAAATACCCATTTTTACCAATCTGTAACACAGTATACATAAAATTGATGCAAAAACTAAAATCGCTGAAATATTTGTTAGAAACCATATACCACCAATTATTGTCATCTATCAAGATTACGATTACGGTGCGACTAAAATTACCATCTTTGTTTTTCTAATCGCGTTAGTGAAAGTGAACCGCATTTATTCGCTCTCAGAAGCATTAGTTTTACTCACAAGATTCTTAACAAACACTAACTCTGTTAAAAAATCTCTGAAGCTCAGGGTTTTCTTAAAATAGTCCAGGGTTATTTTAGCGACTGAATGCACTATTAAAAATGGTTATTTATCCCCTTAGAACATGGAGTAACAGGAATTCCGGTTACGGCAAAGGGCAATAACCATACCAGAACCGAAATTCCGGCTTAAAAATTTTGTTTGAAATTTTCCACATTTTTGCTTCATCTGTGGTCCAAACATATGTAATAAATATACAGTGATCAAGTTCCAATACAACCAAACAAAAGAAAAGCAAAAGAAAATATTAACTCAGCAATTTGCCATGTGAAACGTAAATAGGGCACATGATTTCGGTAGGAATTTTTCATCTTAAACTGCAGGAGTTTGTTAACAAAACAAAGCCAGGCCGATGCTTGTAGCAGCTATTTTACACATTTAGAAGTCTGAGGGGTATGTTCGAATTAAACCGTCCAACTCGGTAACAGAGTATGAATTACGTAGAAGTACTTAGCGTAACCTTGGCTAACATGAATTGTGTGCAGCACCAGCCAGTGCGCTTGTAATCTTTGTAAATCAGTCTACATAAAAGTAAAGTAACATTATCTGCAACGCAGCCAGAAACTGCTTTCTTAGCTATGACCTGTATTTATTGAAACTGTGCGAGCAATATCTCTCTTTGTCTCATTAATAGCATTCTGATTAGAAAGTTATCATCATTAGCATCTAACTGACGGGCACTGTTTGCACAACGCCAGCCTAAAGAGTGTCTGTGACCACTGATCAGAAAATTACCCTTTATTATTTTCTCTCAGAACCATAAACCAATGATTTCAAGTTTCCCACAGTACAACAAACCTATGTGTAGTAAAGGGAGGCGACTGGAGACAGAGCGAAAGTGATTATTCTACGCTCTTTGAGTTGTAAGCATATTCAATTTGACACAATATACGCAAAGGTGTATAGTGGAAGACATTTTTTCCTCTGGGTAGCCAAAAACCAAAATATTGAACAATAAATAAAAATTATTAGCTTCCTCAGTCTCTTTAAAGTTTCAGAAAGGCAATAATGCCATCGCAATACATTAAGTTTAATGGAAGACCTATTTTCAATAAATTTTAATATACCTTCATTTTTCCTGCATCTGTTTTACTGTACATAGGTCTCAAAGATCAGGTTCCGGATCCGGTTTAAATGGACGGTTCCGGTTATTGCCTACCTTTGAAATAATCAAAACGTAGCAAAAAAGAAACAACGGGGGCTTGATATTCTCAGCATAGTCCAGGGGCGTTGTTAGCGACTGGATGTATGATTATCCAGTAGCTAAAACTGTCCCGTCGAATTCCCCGTCTGGAAATAGGACGTTACCGTTTCTCGCTTCAGGTAATCAGACTGTGGAATAAACTACCTTCGGAAGATGTTTTGCACTTACGCTCACGGCGTTCAAATGATGCATCCACGATTCAGTCACTCCAAGTTACTGAAGGAGGTTTCTGCGATTTTTTACTTAATTTACAGCAACAAGTTGTCAAAAAATAAGTGGGAACCCACTGATTTGCCACGACTCGCGCCTTGCTGACAACAAGTGGCGAGCGGTGGCGTACCAGGTCAGCAATAAAACATTTATTACAAATAAAATATGCCACATGACAGATACATAACAGGGTTTCACCTATAGTCTGGTCCACGGCCTTGTCAGCGAATGTGTTAGGTTTAAATGCATTGTTCCAAAACACCTAAAGTATTTTTCCAATACCACGGCTGACGTAATAATTAAATCAGCAATAAATTCATTGCCACTATTATAATACCATCGAAACAGCATTTTTCCAATACACCAGTATCAGAAGCATTTGTAGAGAATGCAACAGTGGTTTGTTGTTCCTTGCCGTTGAGAGCATTTTTCCTTCTAATCACTCTGATTTTTCAAATGTACACATGGGTTCCTCCTCGTTGCATAGATGATGATATAAATATTGCATTATACAACTCGTAGTGGAACTACATATTTTTGAGCGGATTGAGGGGATGCCATTATGAACCAAATTATTGCTCAATGCAAAATCGAAAATTCGATCGATCATTAATTTAGAGCAAGCAAGCAGAAGGTTACACCATCAATAACATCAATGATACCAATTTCGAATGTTTGGTCAGCAGGCCTAATAGGTTATGGGCGTAATTAACATTTAGCTAACTAAGTAGCTAAATCAGCCAATAGTCGTAATCTCGCTACTATTTTTTTCGTGGTGTACTCTGCAAGTGCTTTCAGGATTACGTTTGTTTATGTTTCAAACCTCTCACTGCTGTCGAGCTTCGATACTATTATAATGTTCTGTTGAAACATAAACTCTACCATTTATTTTAAAAATGAACACAACTTTCTAATTCTTAATTCTAACTTAATCCAATTAGCATAATTTATTAATTGGCAAGATAATGATCATATGAGTCATATTTGCATTTTTGACCCCGAAAACCCTATATTGTTCAAAACAAAACGATTCTATTCCAAGTATTTAGCGAGATATAACCAAAAGTTCCTTAATTAGCTGATTACAGGCAACTAATTAGCTAATTCATTATGCAAAATTTTGAAACCCCATATATCAGGTGCACATTCCCAGATGTTAAGCTATAAAACAAAAAAATTCTTTTGAAATCGGTTCAGTGGTGCTTTTGAAATCGGTTCAGCGGTTCAGTTATCGCGACGAAAGCACGAACGGACATCGACTTTTTTGGTCACAGACAAAAATAAAAACGCTTCGCTCAGATCGCCTCGGTCCGCTCAATAAATATTATATATACTTGGGCTCTCCATTCGATAAAAATTTTGTCAGGGGGCATGAAACAGGCCCCCCCCCTGGCTCCGAACCGGGGGCGCCCGATTTTGCCAAGAGAAAAACGGATTTTGTCTTCGGAACGAAATTTTAATACAAATTTTATGTACTTTGGACTGGTTGGAGACAAAAAATTTTCCAAGATGCGGTGAAACGGGGAAGCTCAAAATGTTGCCAGGGGGCATGAACCGGGAGAACTGTTTTGAACCAGGGGAACCGAAAAATGCCAGCCCCCCAATTTGGAGAGCCCAGTACGCAATCATTAACAATCTCATAACCATAAATCATCGTAAACAAAATGGAGAAGGAGGTTTGTAGTGAAAGGCATGGTAAAGTTAGCCATATAGATTTAATCACTACAGTATCCTAATACATTGAAATTTAAAAGCAAGTTACATGATAAATGTATGGTCACTAAATTAGCGATTCCCTCCAAAGATAGTCAATTTTATCTATTGGGACTGAAATAGACACAAAAATACCACATCTGACTGTACTAAAGCCTCTCTCTATATAACCGAACAAGGCGCAATTTGGGTGATTGGAGCAAAATTTTTTAACGAAAAATTTAAGGTCCAGTTCAATATCTGTACCATTGAGACTGAGTATACAAAGTCAATGAAACATGGTTAACAGCTTGTTGGAAGCAATTTTTTGGAGTATTTATCAAAAAACAGTCAATAATTAGTTGCTAAAATGGAAAAATGATATTTTCACGCCGTAAAATAGCGATTTTGATGATCTATGATAAATAATATATGATCGATCACCATAGTAGCTATTCCCATCGAAAATAATTTTATCTATTGGTGCTGCAATAGACACAAAAATACCACATCTAAATACACCAAAACCTCTAAATAACCCCTCATGAAGCAATTTAGGTAATTACAGCAAAATCTATCAATAATTAAGAGTACAATCAATATCCATACACTTTAAACGAGCATACCGAGTCAATGGAACATGGTTAACAACTTATAGGAAGCAATTCATTTACTCTTATTAAAATAGCAAGACGTGATGTTTTCACGCTTTAAAATAGCAACTTTGACGATTTATGATAAATATATGGTAACCACAACATGTATTCCCACTTAAAATAGTAATTTTATCTATTGGGATTTAGATAGACACAAAAATAACACATCTGACTACATTCAAAGTTTTAAATGACCTAACATTGAGCAATTTGGGTAATTTGAACAAAATCTAACTACTTTAACAAAATATTTAAGAGCCGTTTCAACATCCATGGCTTTCGAACTGAGCATACAGAGTCAATGGAGCATGGATAGCAGCCAATCGGAAGCAATTTTTAGAAATAATTTTTCACGAAACAATAAATCACTCTTACTAAAATAGCAAGAAATGATACTTTACGCCTTGGAACAGCAATTTTGACGATCTATAATAAATATATGGTCACCAAATTTGGTATTCTCACCGAAAGTAATCAACATTATCTTTTGGGACTGAAACAGACGTAACATACCACATCTGACTGTCCTAGGAGCTTCTAAATTGCCTAGCATGCAGCAATTTGGGTAATTTGAGCAACATCCTAGCTACTTTAACGAAAGTTTTAAGAGCCAGTTCAACAGTCATGGCCTTTAAACTGAGAACACAAAGCAAATAGTGTATGGATCACCGCTTGTCGGAAGCACTTTTCACATTATTTATCACGAAACATTCAATTACTCTTCCTAAAATAACATTTTGATTTTGACGATCTATGGTCCCATAGTAGCTATTCCCATTGAAAATAATCAATTTTCTTTATTGGGAATATAATAGACACAAAATATCAAATCTGATTGCACTAAAGCGTCTAAATAACCGATCATGGACTAATTTCGGTAATTAGAGCAAAATCTTTTATCGAAAAATTAAAGGTTAAGTTGAATTTCCATAAGCAATTTTTGGATTATTTCTAAAATCACTAATGCACTGTTTAAAAAATTAAAGCCTTTCAGTAGTTATAATGTTCGAAATTAGTATGCGCAGTCAATAGAGCATGAAAAACACATTATTGGAATTAATTTTTTGATTTTATAGATACAAAGCTAATTGCCTAATGCCAAAAACAGCAAAACAGTCTAGAAACAAGCTTTATCGTAATATTTAGCAAAATCAAGTGACGAAAATCTCAAAACATACCATTACAAAATTTACTATGCAGGTACAGTAGAACATGGCAAAAACGTTGCAGATAATATTTTCGTTTTCTTCATCGAAAAATCTAGGCACCAAAACTAACCAAAGACCAGCCTGTTGTATAAGAAAATAGCCCCAAATTTAATGAAAACACTAACTACTAATATGAAATAACCACTTATAAATTTAATTTTTTTCAAAAAATTTCTGTGCGCAGGTCTCGTACTATAGGCTATACTGCTCTTCCATACTGGAGTCATGGCCTTCGCGATACACGGTTTTAGAGTGTGTTCACATTGCGTTCGACCCAATACGATGCGATCCAACTTGCACGTGTATTGTATGGAGTATTCACACTGCATCCGATGATTCGATAGAACATGTATAATAATTTTGTTTAGATCCAAATTAGATGAAGTAGTGTAAAAACATACATATACATAACCACGTAAATAGCAAGTACAAAGTTTAGTCGTATCGATCGGGTGCAATGAAAACACAAACCGGGTTGGAACGCGTGCAATGTGAACACGCCCTTATCCCAGTTATCGTGCTGTTTTCATGCAATAAAATCGATCGGTGTCATGGCCTTAACAAACGATCTTTTCGCAATACAACTTTACGACGTGAATATGATAGTTCTTCGTGTATATATATTATACATATATACAATACGTATAGCAGTTAAAAATATCACTTTACCTGTAAAAACGCTCGGAATTTTGGTTAGAAAACTTTTAACATGTCGCACGGGAACGCCTGTCCTGTCCTCCAACATCTTGTCAACCATTTTTTCAATCTAGAATGAGGTTAAAGCATATAATACACAAACAATATTATTAGTGCGATTTATTAACAAAGTACTATAAATACAAAATTAAACTGATGAAGTATGAAAATATGAATGTGTAAAAAACGTAGTATGACAGTTTATAAACAAGTAGTATGGAAGTTTAGAAAGGCGTATATATTAAGATAGTATGAAATTTTAGGAAGAAGTACGTAGTATGAAAGCGTAAATATACATACATAGCAGGGAGTAACCGGAATTCCGGTTCCGGCGAAAATCGTGTTCCGGTTCCGGTTCCGGCAAAGGGCAAAAACCATACCGGAACCGGAATTCCGGTTTAAAAATTTTGTTTGAAATTTTCCACGTTTTTTGCTTTATCCTGCAATCCAAACATATGTAATATATATTATACAATGATCAAGCTCCAATACAACCAAGCAAAAGAAAAGATTAACTAACCAATTTGCCGTGTAAAAGGTAAGTAGGGCACATAATTTGAGCAGGAATTTTTCATAATAACCTGCAGGAGTTTGTTAAATCAAAGCCAGGTCAAAGCTTGTAGCAGTTATTTTACACATCCAGAAGTCTGTTGGATACGTTTGAATTAAACCGGTCCAACTCGGTAACAGAGTATGGCTTACGCAGAAGTACTTAGGGTATGCTTGGCTAACATAAATTGCGTCGGGCACCCGCCAGTGCGCTTGTAAACTTGGTAAATCAGTTTAACTTGAAGTAAAATAACGTTATCTGCAACGCAGCTAGAAACTGCTTTCTTGGCAATGAACTGTATTTATTGAAACTGTGCGAGCAGCATCACAGTGTGTCTCACTTATAGCATTCTGATTAGAAAGTTATCATCATTATGATCTAACTGACGGGCACTGTTTGTTCAACGCTAGCCTAAACAGTGTCTCTGACCACTGATCAGAAAATTACCTTCTATCTATTATTTTATCTTAGAATCATATAAACCAATAATTTTAAGTTTCCTACAGAAGAACATACAACAAACGTATGTGTAGTAAAGGGAGGCGACTGGAGACAGAGCGAAAGTGTGTATTCTACGCTCCAAGCTTTGTAAGCATATTCGATTTGACGCAGTATATGCAATGGTGTATAGTGGAAGGCTTTTTTGCTCTGGGTGTCCAAAAATCGACATATTTGATCGATAAATAAACATTATTAGCTTCATCAGTCTCTTTAAAGTTTCAGAAAGGCAATAATACCATCGCAAAACAATAAGTTTAATGTAAAAGTTATTTTTAATGCATTTTAAATCCACTATACCTTCATTTCTTCCATCATCTGTTTTACTATATATAAATTTCGAAGACCAGGTTCCGGTTCCGGTTCCGGATCCGGTTTAAATGGACGGTTCCGGTTGCTGGTTCCGGTTCCGGTAAATTTTGGTTCCGGTTATTCCCTGATACGTAGTGTGAATTTTCATAATTAACATTAACACAACATAGGAATTCTATCATAAATGCGCTATATATTTTTCTTAGATATGCAGCTCTGCACTCATCAAAACGAAGTATTCAATAGCAAACGTGCAACGTGACGCTCATTCTAGAATAAGGTATTTTGAAGACAACATATGTTAAACATTTATTAATGGTTGCTTTTGTCATAAATTAAAAATTATTTATAATTTTCTTGAAAATAGATATAAATTTTACAAATACAGAGTAAATTTACTATAAAGAAATATTCTATATATACACTAAACGTGACCACATTTTGTTCCTGCACACCATTACTTATATATGCTCCTGATGATATAATACTTCTGATGACGCAACTTGATATAATTGAGTTTCCGGTTACATACGTGAAATACCTTTAACAAAGATAACACTGGTAGGTAAACCGATTAATGTTAGTCCTCAAGCCATACTTTACAATAATCGCCATCCTTAAATACATGTATCATTTGTGGTTTATATATATATACTAAAAAACAACCCCAGTAAGAATAAACACGAGCACTGGGAGAATAGCTAAAAACAGATACCCAAAGGTCGAAATCTTGGCAAAGAAATCACTCTCGATTCCGGTACCCATTTTCGAACGAAAGAGTATATTTCATCAACATAAGGATTCATTGCCAAAAATGTGTAAACCGTCACCTAGTCACGCATATCACATTCTGTTACTATTAAGGTTTTTGGGTCCACAGATGGGTCTGGACCCAAATATAAACGTAAACCTAAAAAATTTTGCTGGACCCATGGTAGTTTCGGCTTCGGAGACATATGGTCTGTTAATAAATTCTATTACAAAGTGCTGGCTTTCAGCTGTTTGTGCTTACATGTATATATAGTTGCTTGCTGCTGGTTACACGAATGGCCCTCATCGTTTATGGGATAATTTAAGGGATCTGCCTTGGGACACGCAGGGAATAATTTACATCTTTATAATTATGTAATAATGTCAAATTGTGTTTCGTAATTACGTTTCCTTATTGCGTAAAATTTCGTGAAATTCATTCTCAAGCCAAAAATTGTAAATCTGGACCCCCAAACGAAATTTCCTGGACCCGTGGTCCGTTTTGAAAAAACACCGTGATTGCTATGCACCAACTTTATTTATGAATATTTTAGGTCGAGATTCTGGTTTAATACCGAGTCTTAGCTGAAATGACTTCTACGTAACATAGCTTCAACAAAAAATAACACAGCTGATATAATCTGAGTCATGTTAGTCGTGGAACCCACATATGAACTTATATATGGGAACTTCCAGTCCCCTAGCCTAACTGTATTTAAGCAAAGACTACATGATTCACAGTCGCTGCCATGTCCTGCGACGGAGGGACGCAAGCAAATTAGGTTCACGCGCAGCATCTTTGACATCAAAAATTGCTAAATTTACGCCGTAACAACACTAAGGGGGTTTTTGAATGAGACCAAGCAATTTAAATTCTGGCTGCAGCGAATTTACTGTTGCAATCAGAACAATTTCTCAAACCCGAACCGGTCAAACGGTCCGTGCCTAGATCGACATTTACTGGCAACCATTACCAATCTAACCATTTTTCACTAAAATTATATACAGTATATATATACAAAAATAAAACGTAATTTGTACCCGAGTCCATACCAATGTCCGATACAGGCGGATTTTTGTGTTCGACTTCTTAACACTGTACACTCAGCTAATAGAAGTGTTAAAAATGAGAGGTAATTCAAGAGCAAATGCATTTGCGTCAATAACATCAATAACACACAGATCGGGTTTTCGGTAAAGCATACAAATTAGCTACACGCAAAGTGCTAGCAGTCACCAAAATTACGGAAAACGCCGTCAGAAAGGCACTGAAATATGGCGGTTCTACAACAATTTCTGAATCATGCACAAAAGTTGTCAAACAAGATTTCATTTTGAGTCCGTGCTATTTAGTTTAGTAGTTAATTCTGAGCGTAGCTCAATTTGCTACGACAAGCTTATTCTAAAGATAACAACAAACTTATGCTTTAAATTATCATCATCCCGCTAATCACAATTAACACTATGCGTTGTGGAAGATAGGCTGTTTAAAGTGCACTAAAGTACGTTAGTTATATTCTTGAATGATTCGCTTTGATATCACGTTAAGAATAAAAAGCACCTGCTTGAACTTCAAATGTATGTACCAAAAACACCGAAATACAAAGTAAAAAGCACTTACTTTTCGATATACAATTAAGTTTGGATGCTGCTTCACACCAGAGCCTGAGCCAGGCTTGCATCGCAAACGCGGTACAGCCATAATTATCATCTCAGCAGCGTTTCAAAGCCAACACTAGTACGGATTACAAACACCGCCCCGAAAAATGATCCTAATTTCCCAATAAAATAAAAGATCATATTAAATATTAGCGCTTGAATATAAAAATTATAATTTACAGGATACATAAATATATCATAACTAAAGCTAATACGTATATAATGTATCTAATAATTATTTACCGTAAATAAGTAGCAAAGTAAAACAATATTTTAACCTCTGGATCAGATATAAAATAATTAAAATTTTAGACCATCAAAAGTTGTTTTGTTAGTAAAATAATTTTTCTATAAAGTATATATATACAAAATAAAAACTGATGTAAAATCACGATGAGCACAATTATGTATGACACGTTCAATAAAGAATAGCATCCTTTAGGCTATTAGAAGTATATATATATCATTTATGTGTATATATTAAATGTATTTACTATCACATAAGGAGTTCAGCGTTACTCTTCATCCACCGTACAGTAGTAAAGCGAAATAACTAGGTTTTCTACTTCAACACTGATCTAATTATTGCCCTTGAAAAGCAACTAAACTGTTCAAAACTGAACCAACTAGAAATGCTGAACGTTGTAATTCTTCATTGTTCAGACACGCGTTCGTAGAATTACCTAACATGACAGCTACGTATCTAGTTTTTTTATTAATGGAGATTGCTCAAAATTTGCGCATTTTAAGAAGGAAATTGTGTACGCATAATAGGTATTAATCGGGCAATTCTATGGAGATCATTATATTTTATGGGCCATTGTTTGTAGTTGTAAGCATGTTTTGCTCGAGAGTGGGGTACAGTTTACATGTTTTTTGTCATAGCTGCTCGTTTCGTTTGCTTTGCGGAGCATTCAATACTTCATTTTGCAACACCATTGGTTTATTACAAAATATAAAACAGACTATCTTTCTGTATGCTGGCCGTGAATAATGGGACACCAAATAACAGTTGTCAGAAAGTGGACAAAACGAAAGGATGGAGTTGTGAACCCCACACCCAACAGAAACGTTGGTTTTATAATAGTATTTTATCACCGTTTTGAAGATCCGTTTTTACTAAAATAACATATCCATCAAAGAACTTTCCCTCGGAAAATCAAATTGTGGTTTGACAACAATTTTAATGCCATGGCTTGTATTCCCACAAAATAGGACAAATCGGCCAAGTACACAGTGCTGCAAATAGATAAAAACACAACATAAATGAAGATGAAACGCATTCTACTTGGTTTCCAATCCTTCAGGTTATCTCTAAAGACAATATCGAATCTCAGGCCTAGCAATTGGCAATAACAGGGTCCTTGAATGTTTAATTTCAGCAAAACATGAGTAGCTAGTTTACCACCTCCCCCAGCAAGCAGATAAAAAATCAGATAACTTGTAGATGTGTACCAGAATTTTGTCGCATTGTCTTATCTCATGACAAAATTTCATTGGTGTTATGATTTCTGACATAGCAGTATGCCTTATAGATTAAAAGTAATTCACTGCTACTGGTGATTCCATATTTTGTTCAGCGATTCGCGCCAAAAGCAAACTAATATCGATAACAATGGTTCGTGTCTGGAATGTTCGATTTGTGATCTCTCTCAAAATTTGTGGTACAGTAGTTCTAGCGTCGATTTACAAAGTACTTACACAGAGAGATTAGCAGATGTTTTATGTTAGTGTCTTGCTCACACTGAGCAAGCAATGATTTAAAATAACACAATAACTTTACAGCAGATCTTCAAAACATCAATTAAACAGCAACGGGAGTCCATAAATAAGCTATATACTATCGTGGAATCACTTGCGAAAAGTTTAGAAAATTGGTAATCTAAAGCTATTAGTGATAACCATGTACTTTCAGTTCCACTTAATCAAGTGTATACAATGAATATTTGTGATGCTGTGGCACGTCCGTTAGTGAAATGCGAGATACCAAGCGTCGTGGAAGTAACACAAAGGTGCACAATCTTCCAGCGTTCGTACACAATGAGTACACTCTGGAGAAAGTTACGACCTATGACCTTAATTTGTTGAAAAATTGTAGTTATCGATAGGCTGTAACGTCAATCACTGGTGACCTAATATATCTCTACTGGGTAAATTGCGAAATTTTCGCCCAGTTAAGATCATCTTTAATTCGGATGAACATGTTCAGTCCATGTTACTCCCTGCAAAAAAATTTAAGGAACGTAACAGATTATCCTTTCTCCAAATTCTCCAAAGGTTCCACTATTACCGTATCGCCTTCTTTTGCTGTTTCGGTATTTTTTCTTCGATAAACTTTGTCGACCATGGTGTAATTACTTGTTTGTATGAGCGTTTGCATATTTCGATTTGGTTGTCTTTTATTCTCTTAATCGATCTCATTTCGTTGACTCGTCAACTGTGGGGTGTCGGTTGGTCATTCATTATGAATCTTAATTATTGATAGTCCATGACTAACGCGAAAGCTGAGAAGAAATTATTTCCATATACCGCAATCTTTGGAAAATTTTTGATTGCGATGAATCGGATTTTCCGTATTTACTTTTCCAGGTACATTTATACGAAAAAATAACCCACTGCTCTTTCCGCTAGTTCTCCATTGAATCCCACAGCTCATAACGCTATTTCTCTTAGTGGCAAATGTTTAAAGTATTTTTCATATTGTTCCTCGCTGATAATTGTAATTTGCGATCCCGTATCTACTAATCCTCGTAACCGTTTGTTCCTTTCTGGATATGTATCGATATAGTATCTTGACATTACTGCTGGGTCGCTACAGGGTTCATATTCTTTTGAATCATTGACTTGGTGCACTTCTACGAATGTTCCTTTCTTTTCGTCTGCTGATATATCCTAGATTTTCTCCAATTGTTTTTGGAGACCTTCTTGTCTTCTACCACGCTCGACTTTGATGGTTGATTGCTCATTCTTTCATTTGATTGGTTTGGTCGATTCGGTAGTACTCTGTATCGATTCTGATTTTGTTGCTGATTTGCTATCTGACTTCCTCATATATTTTGTATCATACTTCTTGAGAAACATTGCTCTGTTTGTGACCCAGCTTCCCAGAATCCAGTAACACGTGTGCGCCTTGCTGTCTGTAGTAATTCGCTGAAGACCTTGCATTCTGGACAAAGGATAAGTCGCTTGGTGAAGCGGAATAGAAACTTCAGGCAGCGATGGACTGTATCGTTCAGTGGGCACTGGACGACAAAATGGAGATCCGTATAGAAAAAACGGAACAGACACTGTTTACAGTTGACAACCAGGTCAGGAACACCGCACTGGATATCCAGCTGAATGGTAGACCATTGAAATTCAACCGTCCCGAAGTTCTTGGAAGTAACGTTCGACCAGTCGTTAGGCTTCAACAACCATATTGGCGAGATCTGCAAGAAAATGAAGCAACGGAGCAACGCGCTGAGAGCACTCACAGGAAAGTCCTGGGGAAACAATCGTGATAATTTACGTATACTCTACTTGACGTTAGTAAGATCCGTCGCGGAAAACGGCTGTACAGATTACGGGCCGTGCGCAGCGAACACGAACATTGAGAATATAGAAAAATTCCAAAACGAAGCTGCCAGAATCATAACAGGGGCTACTCGCAACACCCAGATCGAGAGCCTATTGGTGGAAGCAAATCTACCGCCAATGAAGCTGAGATTAGAACAACTGGTAGCACCCGCATACGAACAGTCGATCACGTTACCCACCTCTAACCCGAGAAAGTCAACGGTCCTCGCGAATGTACCGAACAGATTGAAACGAGTGCAGTGGAGAGAATTTGCAAATAAAACGTCGGAGAACACTGGCCTACATTATTACCAAAAAATATTTTTAAACTTTCCAACATGCCCCATAAAACACTATTTAAAATATCAATTTTCATGACGCACTAATCTACAAGATTACAAATTCACAAACGGCAGAAGTCTGCAGGATAGCAGCACTTAAGACCCTAAAATTGCTGCAGACACCGGATTTGCAATACTGGACTGACGAATCTGCATCGGCTGGAGTATCCTTTGGTGGTGCTGTTGTCCTTGAACTCAGCCCAGAATAGTCGGTTGTGAAGAAGAAGGCATCAGGAAGAACATCCACCAGCTACAGAGCAGAGCTATTTGCCATCAATGAAGCCATGGCGTCCTTGGCAGCACAGTCGTATACTTGGAACGAAAACTCAAAGAAGATCTGCCTGCTCTTTACAGATTCCAAGTCTGCAATACAGCAGCTGGCCATCGGTCCCTGGAAGCAAACAGAATAAATACAGTTCAATAAATACAGTTCATTGCCAAGAAAGCAGTTTCTAGCTGCGTTGCAGATAACGTTAGTTTACTTCAATTTAGACTGATTTACTAAGTTTACAAGCGCACTGGTGGGTGCTTGAGGCAATTTATGTTAGCCAAGCATACCCTAAGTACTTCTGCGTAAGCCATACTCTGTTACCGAGTTGGACCGGTTTAATTCAAACGTATCTCACAGACTTCTGGATGTGTAAAATAGCTGCTACAAGCATCGACCTGGCTTTGATTTAACAAACTCCTGCAGGTTATTATGAAAAATTCCTGCTCAAATTATGTGCCTTACTTATATATTACCATACGTTTCACACGGCAAATTGGTTAGTTAATCTTTTCTTTTGCTTGGTTGTATTGGAGCTTGATCATTGTATAATATATATTACATATGTTTGGATTACAGGATGAAGCAAAAACGTGGAAAATTTCAAACAAAATTTTTAAACCGGAATTCCAGTTCCGGTATGGTTTTTGCCCTTTGCCGGAACCGCAACCGGAACACGATTTTCGCCGGAACCGGAATTCCGGTTACTCCCGGCTGTTTGGTCTTGTTTGGGTTCAAATTTGATTCGATCGATTTGATTGGATCTCTCGATATTTTGTTCGTTCCTAATTCGTAACTTGTAGTCCCTCGGTCATTTGTTGGTCCAGATTCTCCACTTGTTCGGCTTTCTCCGATAATGTCATGAAGGTTTCTTCTTTTGTTGAGCATAAACGATTTCTAATTTCGTTATTTACTCCCGTTATTAGAGCCGACTTGAGGACCTCTTCGACAATTAACTCGGGTACGCCTTTCGTGGTCAGGTTTCGTGCTGTGTATACTCGTAGCTCATCCAAAAAATCTTTAACTGTTCTTGTTTGTCGCAAGCTTTGCAATTTATTCATGTAGTTCGTCAATGTCCTCGTACCTCAAAATGTTCTTTAAACTTTTTAATCATCTCGTTATAGTTTTATAATTCTTTGACTTGATTGTACATATTCGCCATTTGGGTTGCACCGCTATTTATTGTCATTTGCGGTATTTGCTCTTGGTTCCTTGTATTCAACGATTGACTTATGCAGATTCGTTCTTTGTCTAATTTGTATTGGGTGGCACTCGGCTCATATCGCACTGTTTTGCGTCAATTCGTTCTTTATTCATACCCGACTGATCATAGATAGATATTAACAAGATTGAGTTAAGTGCAAAAAGCACTGTGTTAGGCAAAATTTTTGCCAATTACACAACCCGTTGGTCAATAAGGAGAACCTATTGGACCTGTGACGTCTGCCCGTAAGCAGTAGATACCTAACCATCTTAAATAAACTGTCGTTGTTAACTGTAGCCATCGTCGTAGTATCTATACCCTACACACTACGCCGAACATTCAACCAGTTACTACATTCACACAGGTAGTGGACGACTGTTTTTGGTGTATCACAGTGATAGCATTTATTTGATCCCAATTTTAGCTTAAAGAGATAGTCATTCAAAATTGAGTGACCCGTAATCACCTGCATGATAGCCTAAGTCTTCTCTTGTAAAATCTAAGTAGACATTTTGTCCACTTAGATGAATACCTAATAATCAGGAAGTATGACTTTAGTTTGTTTACATGACTTCGTCCTGATCCATTTCGTTACCATTTCCGCCCTAGCATTATCCGCAAACATTGCGCGGAAGTAGCAGAGGAACTCCATTACTGGTTCTGGGTCGATTGGTGTGAAGGCAGATCCCTGCCTGGCCAGTTCATCTGCAGCCTCGTTTTCATGTATGTCGGAGTGCCATGGAACCCAAGCTAAGTTTTCTCAGTCTCTGTCTGCATTCCTTTATTAAAGTAGATTTGACAACAAGGTTGTTCAATGTCATATGAGCGGCCTTACTGTCTGAGAATATCCATACAATTTTTGCATATGTTCCCTTTGATAGTAGTTGGCATACAGCCATTATTATGGCATATACCTCTGCTTGAAATACTGTACAGTGCATTCAAAGAGGTGCACTAAGTTTTTCCCCATCTACAACTGCACCTGCTTCGGCACCAATTGTAAGCCCTACATCAGTCACTCTTGAGCCGTATGTATAGCATAGTATGCTTTTAGCAGGGACTTCAGTTCTAAACCAATCTTTCCACTTAGCCCTTTCTGGATAGTGCACATTCCAAATGGGTGCATCAACTACTTCCACACCAATAACATCACTCGGCTGTGAGGCCATTGAGTGAGGAACACAGTCCTGAATAGTCATGTGTGACGAACGCCTTCTAGATCTACACCATAGACCAGCAGGGCGTAGTCTAAAGTAATCCTTCATTGCCGTGTTTTTTAGTTCTATATCTAATGAATGTAGACCTAGAGCTACTTCCATACCTATGGTGGGCGTTGACTTCATTGCACCTGTTACCATTAATCACGCTAGACGTTGAAGTCTGTTCAATTTAGTTGCCATGCAACTCATAATAGCTCTATGCCACAAGATTAGGTATCCGTATTCCAACATAGGTAACGCTATGATTCTGTATACCCATAACGCAGCTTTAGGTCCAAGACGTCAGTTTCTGCCAATAGCCGAATTGCAGGCCATGAGTGCCTTCGTCGTTTTGTTAATGGCATAGTAATGTGCTTATTCCAATATAGCTTCGAATCCATCATAATTCCAAGGTGTTTACTTCATATCGGCCAGGAATCGCAGCATTGAAAATAACGAAACTATACAATACTGGTGGTCTGTGACTTCTGCTGAAAATTATAGTTTTACACTTCGCTCCATTAACGGCCAGACCGTTTGGTTTGCACCATTTTTCTATTTTCACAAACGCATGGTTTATAGCATTATCCGCAGGTTCAAGTTTGTTTGCGAACTCAAGCTTAGAGGAAACTGCTCTCTCAGTTAAAGGAGCCTCAAGCCACTTTTTCACTTCACATTAGGGTCCAGAGCAAATCTATTAAATGATCTTTGAATGCCCTTAAATTAATGTTACCAAAAGCACCGCCTATATCCAAGGATGTAGCTATAACGACCTTCCCGCAGTCCCATAGAGATTCAATTTTTGTAACCAATGCATGCAGTGCAGTAACCGTACTTTTTCCCTGTTGATAGGCGGGTTGTCTATAGTCTAATCCCTTACCACAGAGAACATAATTCCGTAAATACTTATCAACAAGCGTTTCTAGTCCCTTGAGTAGGAAGGAACACAAAGAGATTGGTCTAAAACATTTCGCTTCCGTGTAACCTTCCTAGATGAATGTCACCCTAGATCTTCTCCATCCCGTAGGTATAAAACCACTGCTAGACTTGCTTCATAAACACTATATATATGTTTGCATAAGTGTGGAAGACCTAGCTGATGTAGCTTCGGATAAATACCGTCCGGTCCAGGAGCCTTGTAGGGCTTGAAGGATCTTAATGCCCGTTCTGATCATAGTTTATACCCAATTGTTCACAATTTGTATTGAATCGATCACCGTTTGTATTAAGTCGACTTTGGTTTCTTCGGTCGATAAAAATTTTGCTTTTGTTCCTCTGATTGTGATTGTTCTCGCTGATTATAGTCATTTTGTCGCACTACTGTTCTTCCGTCATCACCAGTGCTTTGTGATTCTTTCCTTAATTGTGCCAATGGAATCTCTGGTTCATTTTTGTCCAAGTTTTGGCATACTTGATGTAATTCTTTTGTTAGCGTCGCGTGTCTCGCTATAAATTGTAATTGCTTCTCCTTTTGTCGCTCTAATATTTGCAACGTTTTCCGCATTTCTTTTTCCGGTTCTTCTATATTTGCGAACAGTTCTTCGATATTTGCTTTTTCTTGGAAGTATCAGCGTACGTTTCTTGCAAACCTTCTTGACTATTTTGTTGTTCTTTTCGTTTTAGTTCCGGTGTATTCGGGTCGAATTCTCGCATTATTTCCTCAAGACCTTTCGTTGTATTTGAATAATTTATCGTTTCTTGTGCCTTTTCACTTGATATTAAACTTTCGCTTCCGACATTCTTTGATTTAGCTGTCGGTTCTTTTTGCTCATTGACCCCAGGAGGTGTTCTTTAGAATGGCATTTTATTATTTTTAGGTTTTAGGGTAGGCTTACATAAACGTCCTGGTTATGTAACTTAGTAGTTTCTATTAAGATATAAGTAAATTCTGTTTTGGCTTGTGCTTTATTTTGGACTAGGGTCTATTTTGATTTTAGAAAGGCTGACCACTTTTTATAACTTTGTTACAACTGTTCTTCGCTTTTACACAACATCGTGGTCAGCATGTTATTTTGGGTTATTTCACAGGGGTGGGGTTGAAGGGTATTTTTGTTATGATGGCTATCGGATATTAAAATGGGACGGGATTCGTCACCAGAAGACGTGGTGTTCGAGGTATGACCAGTAGTATGCCGGCGGAAAATCGTGGTCGTATACTTCTTGGCGCCTGCCTACCCTATAACAATAACTCAGTTCGGTTAGCGTTGCGGCGTGTCTGATTCGATTTGCTCTGAGTATAATCCAGATAATAAACCAATAAAGCCAGTGTTAGAACGTTTATTCCAAAGTTAGTAACACATATATATACAAGGTATTGGTTCTAGGTATCCGATTGGTTTTAGCCGTAACAAGCACCGTTATTCGCACCGCTTATATACCTCGATTCCTCTCTAATATTTTATAAAGATACTTGAACTATGAAGCTTTATCAGTCAAAAACAAGCTTTTTGATAACACTCGAATCCTCTCTAACATATTATGCAAATTAGCATTAATTGAAACAAAATAAATCGAAAAACAACAAACAGAAAAGAAATGAAAACCCAAGAACGCAAAAGATATAATAAAGGATTTGGCCACCAGCCCGGTTTTTTTGCAAATTTTTGGGTTTTGGGGGGTTTGAACCGGAAACCCCCTTGTAGCCTAATGGATGCCCAATAAATATAACAAATGTTATTGTGTTTTCTTTTCAGGGGGTAGGGGTTGGATGGGAATTTTCTTTATGTCGGCTATCGGTATTAAAAGGGGACGGGATTCGTCACCGAAGGATTGTGCGGTTCGAGGTGTGGCCAGTAGTATGCCGGTGGGACGCTTGGTATGGCGCGCGTCTTTCTTTTCGTGAACGATTCTAGTGCCCTATATTTTGCGATGCGGCGCGATCCTTGCTCGGCTCTACCTGCTCGAGTTCCAGATAATCGGTCAACAGACACGGATATAGAATGTTTATTACTAAGCGATAAAGCATTAGGCACTAATAACACCGTTGACCACTTTTGGCACTATTTTTGATAACCGTATCCAAATACGTCCTTTCCTCGATGCTCGTTTCGAAAAGCTACGGTACTGTTCTTTTGTACCGTATTTTTACTCACTCAATTCAGTATATACCAATTATATAGTTGAGCTCTCGCAACCAAAACGACGGTACTTTCTTTAGTACCAGATTATTTTCAGCTCACACTCGTACTCCACCGGGCTCTATTGCACAGTCTAACGTTCACTAATGCACAGTCTGCCTCTTGATCTTGCAATACTTCGGCCACCGATATCAATAACTTCGACGATCCCATCTAATACATTAGCCTTTAGGTTAAGTTAAAGCTACTTGGAAATTGGCCTAGTCCTTAACCCTAAGTTATATCAACTAATGAGGGAGTAACCGGAATTCCGGTTCCGGCGAAAATCGTGTTCCGGTTGCGGTTCCGGCAAAGGCAAAAACCATACCGGAACTGGAATTCCGGTTTAAAAATTTTGTTTGAAATTTTCCACGTTCTTTGCTTCATCCTGTAATCCAAACATATGTAATATATATTATACAATGATCAAGCTCCAATACAACCAAGCAAAAGAAATGATTAACTAACCAATGAGCAGTGTGACACGTAAATAGGGCACATAATTTTAGCAGCAATTTTTCATAATAACCTGCAGGAGTTTGTTAAATCAAAGCCAGGTCGATGCTTGTAGCAACTATTTTACACATCCAGAAGTCTGTGGGATACGTTTGAATTAAACCGGTCCGACTCGGTAACAGAGTATTGCTTACGCAGAAGTACTTAGGGTATGCTTGGCAAACATAAATTGCGTCAAGCACCCGTCAGTGCGGTTGTAAACTTGATAAATCAGTCTAAATTGAAGTAAACTAACGTTACCTGCAACGCAGCTAGAAACTGCTTTCTTGGCAATGACCTGTATTTATTGAAACTGTGCGAGCAGCATCACAGTGTGTCTCATTTGTAGTATTCTGATTAGAAAATTATCATCATTATGATCTAACTGACGGGCACTGTTTGTCCAACGCTAGCCTAAACAGTGTCTCTGACCACTGATCAGAAAATTACCTTCTATCTATTATTTTCTCTTAGAATCATATAAACCAATAATTTTAAGTTTCCTACAGAAGAACATACAACAAACGTATGTGTAGTAAAGGGAGGCGACTGGAGACAGAGCGAAAGTGTGTATTCTACGCTCCAAGCTTTGTAAGCACGTTCGATTTGACGCAGTAGTATACGCAATGGTGTATAGTGGAAGACATTTTTTGCTCTGAATGTCCAAAAACCGAAATATTTGATCGATAAATAAACACTATTAGCTTCCTCAGTCTCTTTAGGGTTTCAGAAAGGCAATAATACCATCGCAATACATTAAGTTTAATGTAAAAGTTATTTTTAATGCATTTTAAATCCATTATACCTTCATTTCTTCCATCATCTGTTTTACTATATATAAATTTCGAAGACCAGGTTCCGGTTCCGTATCCGGTTTAAATGGACGGTTCCGCTTCCGGTAAATTTCGGTTCCGGTTATTCCCTGCAACTGTTTAAGGGTTATACCTGAGCGATAGCGGTTAGGGTTTAGGTTATTTATTAATTGAGTAAGTTCCCTTGTGGGTTGACACAATGACACCGGACGGTTGCCGCCATGCGATTATCTGAGTACCTCAACCTAAGCCTTAGATTTACGCTAGTAATGCCAATTATGTTAAACAGGCCGACACTGGACGACTGCCGAACCACGTTATTAAAACTGTACAGTAGCGGTCGACTACTGTGCAGGTGAATTTTCTCGCTCCGTACGTCCTACCGGACGGGAAATCGTATGGGGAGATTCCTGCCCTATGGACACAGGTCCAGGAACAATACTAATTGGGATCTACGTTGACTCGAGGGGGTTATCTTTCTTCACGCCCCTCACTCGCACGGTCTTCTCAATAATACCACTTGATTCACCGACAATGGACACTGCCGGTTTCACAAGCAGTGCTACGAATTTCTTCGGATCCCACCTGAACTCTCGCCCTGGGATATCTCACGCGACACAATGGGCCAAAGTTTTAAAACATTACTAAGCCTAGTACGTTGCTGTTAGCCTATCGCCCCTTGTATGTTTTATTGCCACTTGCTCACGATTTTATTGGGAAATTACTATTACTAAGTATATAATAAAAGATTATAGTTACTTATTTTTGCCGCGGCTCAAGAGTACGAATATTTTGTACAGCTCCAAGAGTCTTTAAAAAGTCTAGAACTCGATTCACCATAGTCTATCGCTACCAGAACCGTAAATATCGCGCATTCTTTGCGATCTAATAGATGAGCACCGTTGCGGAAGACTCTATAGAGAAGGAAACAAGAGTATAGGTGTTTCCACAAAATTTAGCGACTACTAGAAGGGCCGAGTATAAGCTCCTTCTTCTAAATCCACTGTCCGGATAATAATAGCAAACTAGAATCGCAATTCTTTACGTGCACGTATATAAATCAAGTCGAGAACCAAAAATAATAGTGTATACGCGCCACTACCGTAATATCTTACCAAACGGGTAACTCAAACGCAATATCCACGATATAACACGTATATAATTATAAACGACCAGCTAGGTAGTCGGTAACCCGGAAAACTAATGAACTCGATAAAGACAGTTAGAATAATCTCGAAATCTGTATAAGCCGCAAACTCGACCAGATCTATCAACCGACTGAAATAAAAATAAAATTACGCTGAATTTAGAAATAGCTAATAAGAAAAACAAGTGTTTTTATGCAAATTAGGGCTAGAAATTAAATAAAATTTATAAAATTTTAAATTTTGAAATTAAACAAAATTGAGGGACCCATATAATAGAGAAAAAAGTTAAAAATTGGATTTTAACCCCGGGACCCCTTGGCAGCTTACTAAACTCCCGATAACAAGTAACAACAATTGCAACCCAAATTTTTTAGAATATATATAACCTGGCTAAGTATTCCACCATAATGTTTGCCAAAACAATTTTGTACTAATAATAGCTAAATAAATATATTAATAATCATAGGTGTCTATATGAGGTAGGCGGGTTATCCGTTAAGAGTCGACCCTCTCAAGTTATGTTTACCTGAGCGCTATGGTGCCGCACCATATACCGTACTCGCACACTCCCTACAGCTCGCCGAAGTCGCGCGGAAAATTTTAGCAAAAATGTACAAAAGCTCCTGGAAAAATAGACAAATATTGGGGTAAAACAGGCAAAATTCAATTAAAAGATATTCTCAGAGGGTCTACCCCTTTTGAAGGCCTCCTCTCCGACGGTCTTCCCTCCGCCCACCGCCTACCAGCTCCCTCTAAGCCGACAGATTCTCGACACTTGTAATTAACGATACTTAATATGTATTAGTGATACTTTAAATGAGCTTAATTTCTTTTATCCAGCATGACAAAAAACAGAAATATCAGAAACTAGAATTGCACGAAAAATTAAACCCTTTAAATAGAGTTAACGTTTCTTTAAAGTGATTAAAAACGATTGTTGATAATAAATAAGATCCTGAAGGGATTAATCAACATATTTGTGTCACCTTAGAAAGCTTCAGCGGAGGAATTAACCCATTGAGCATGATTTTTCATAATACATAAAAGATATTCAATAACAATTGCAAATCAAATTAGGCTACTGGTACAGTATACACGTAACTGAAGACTCTAATTTCGTTCTACGTTATGTCGGCGCATGACGCATAATGTGCATGGACGTATATGGGATATCCAGTAGCATCACGTCCCGTTGTTGTGCCCATGTAACCCCGGCTTACCCCACCCTAACGGCGAAAGTCTGCATTAGGCCTAGGAATTAGTTTGCTTACCACGCCTCAGGCGGACAGCCGGTGTCTTCGGTCCAGCATCCTTTTTGAGTGGTCCACACGCCTGATGGTATGCGACATTACCCCAAAGAAGAGCTAACCCTCAACCTAACGCACAGGTAGGTTAGGTCGCATTTCCTTCATTGTTGGTGTCCTATATTTTATTCCCGCGAAGTCTGTTGAGTTGTATGGCCTGATCGTGGTCGCAACCCTAGTGGATCTTAGGTTCAGGCTCATCGGAGAATGGAATAGGATGTCCGGTTACCCTGACAGTACGGACAACGCCAACTGCTGTGTGAGATAATCTACAGGCGGGAATCCGAGTTCGGTTTTAACCATAGTGAATTTTGTACTTGAGGTTATTCACTAATCGTTTAGCCTAATTGAAAGACCGCGCTGGTTGCTTGCAGGGTTGGAATGGAGATTCGCATTTTATTAATGGTACATTTCGTCTTCAGTAATTTTTATGCTCTTCCTGGCCGCATAACTCGTAGTAATTTTCGAGTGTGATTCAGATTAAGTGGGAATCCCAGGCTATTTCTCCGAACTGAAGAACTTAGCACCAGCTAGTTTTACTCCCGGTCTAAAGTCACAAACATGGATGGTCCGAGTGATCGCGCCAATAAGGTGGTTTAACTCGCATCGCTGAGGCTATTACTGTATGGTCTGCGAAAGACAAAGAAGCCAGTCCCTTTCTACTCCCGCTTAGGTCAACTCCTCGTTCTCTCCATTCTCTCAGTGGCTCTCGGAGCAGCCGTGCTTGCTCACTTTTAAACTCTTTTTAGACTTTGGCTCAATTCTGTGGTCCTCAACGCTAGCGAATTTCATGTTATTTCGCGTTCGGGCCGTTTTGCGACAAACCAACGTCAGTGATCTTGTAGTCTGGGCAAATCCTATCCTTTGAGGTCTAATCCGATTAAAACCCGCCGTTGACAAAAGTCGATTACGTTGGTTTCCAACGTATAATGAACACTCTAGGTGACCAATCGTTTATTATACCAGATATATAGCATTAGCACTTACACTACAAGACTTTAAGACACTTATCTTAAAAATTCAGGATACACAGGAATAACAAATTACGCAACATAATACACTGATTGACAATGATATCTATGACAGTCAGTTTTGTTCCACTGATTACGCGAACTCTGCGGATCTCTCACGGTGCAACATTTTAAATATATAATCTTGTGAAACCGTAACTCTAGGAACCTAACTAAACTTAGTTCTGAAGTCCCCGTAACCCAATAGATTTTAATTTAATTCCTACCAACCGGGTTACGAATTCTTAGAATTGTGAAATTGCTCTCTAACATAAATTTTAATTTTTCGTAGAGAGCTGATTTGTATGAAATTCTCGGAATCCCTAAACTCATAACAATTATTTGAGATTTTACAGGAATTTCAGCACAAATACGTATACATTTGCGCTAATGTAGCCCTACTACTTAGGGCACCCAAGGGGTACACTCAAATTCGATATGTAACCACACTGTAGCCACAAATTTTAACACACAAATTTTAAAATATCATATTGTTTCAATGTGTCCTAAAACTTAATAATTTTAAAAAATCTATGAAATTTTTATTGCCAGAAATGACCGATGGGATTAGCCCGTAGCTTCTAACCCGGTGGCCAATTGTGGCCAAGCTTGGTATTGTAATCTACAGCATGCGCTATGGCATTTGGTGATCAAAACCCACATATGCCCAAACTATAACTCCTGTCAATTTTAACACGATCTCTCCAGATCTTAAAATTTCATTTCACCATGCTGCGAAAGTTTTAATCTCAAAATTAATGCGATTTCTAGGTAATTACACATATTACAACCCGATTCACGCGTAACAAACAAACCAAACTATAGCACACAATTTCATCACATATGCAAACTTCCACATGAATTATGCACTTATGCAGTCATAAACACAATAAATGCATGTTTGAGGTAAACAAATTACATAACACATACATATGACACACATCAGAAACAAACGACGCAAAGCCTACATTTTCGCACCGAGTGGTTCCCAAGGTAGTATAAGACGTACAGCGATTATAGGCACGTAATGAGGCAATTTTGTTTCCAAAGGGGGTACATCCGAAATTATCAAATTCGCTCACATGAAGTGAAGTTAAGGGCTTCGCCCTACGTGTTTGGGGTTCACGACTTAATACATTCCCCGGCTTCACAAAAGGGGCTTTATTTGCCAGGACATGCATCGTTACAATCGTCATTTGAGAATGTCGGTCGTCCAACTATCACCCTCCCACAGACTAGGTCCACAATTGTAACTGGGCACCAGACGTTAAGCCTTTTAGCATAACCCCTCTAATATAAACTTTACACGATTCTACCTAAAAGTCGGAGCAATTCTGCCGTCCAAAATTACCACACTGCGTAAGTTGCTACCATTCTGGAAATTGCAGTGATAAGCTTTTGGATCCACTTGAGCACGAATAAAACTAAAACGGTACATATGTTGTAGACATTGTAGTTCCTTTGCCTGCAACCTGTACAAACAGGCACTACCATTGCACAAAGATTAAGATATTGTTGCTGCGATTGCACAATATTGTGCGTCTTTCACACAGAAGTGCGTGCACGAACAGCACACCGTAGACACGTCTTGCAACGATTGCGCGCAAAAGGAAGACAATGGCTTTTCATTGCAAGCAACATGAAGACACCGACTTTCCATTGCCCGCAAAATGCAAATAACGCGCTTCTATTACCACATGTCGAGTGGAATATTGTTGACTATGGCTATTCGGCTAGAGCAATGGTAGTGTCTATATTTATGGTTGTGTGCAATGGTTGATACCATATCTACAACACCGTGTAGTCGCATCACCCATGTCTGCATGTTTGTGCATCGGTAGTTGCTGATTCACAGAAAAATGCATGTTGGATAAGCTGGTTCACTTTCAAATTTCTGTAGAAATGCCTGAGGAGTGCTACCAGGGCTACCGAAGAATTTATAATTCAGTCATTTCAATTTTCGAATGTTGTATTCCCAGAGGCGTAGATCCACGTTGAGTTGTAGAAAACAAACGTTTATTGAAAGCCAACAGAAGTAAGTGAACAAAACATAGTAAACAAGACAGTAAAAGTAACGTTGAATCGAGACAATAAGAAACAGTAAACTGAACAGTAATGAAACAGTACTTCAGCAGCAACTAAAAAGTAACTCAAGTTGTGGCTAGCAACCGTCTTTAAATATAATCAAAGATTCATCTAGAATAGTCATGACATCAGTCTTCGAAATCCGTAGAACATTCTAGAAGGATCGAGATGCCGTCACTCCACGTGTGAGGATGTCCTCGTACATCATAGGAGCTTCCAGAACAGGATCGAATGTAATTCTGAAAATGTTCTGGCGAAGTAAATCCATTACATCGAATACGACAAACTCAGAGATATCAATAGAACAAAGGGAAATTGTCGAACACACTTTACAAACCTTGTTGCCACCTGTTTGCCAATATTCACATCATGTTTAGGTAGACCCGGGTTTCGGGGGGTGGATTCCGACGCTTCTATGTGGGGGCACCTTCACCTGGAACTCTGCTTCGGCAGGCTGGGCTCTCCAAATTGGGGGTGGGGGGCTCCCTGGCATTTTTCGAATGTTGTATTCCCAGAGGCGTAGATCCACGTTGAGTTGTAGAAAACAAACGTTTATTGAAAGCCAACAGAAGTAAGTGAACAAAACATAGTAAACAAGACAGTAAAAGTAACGTTGAATCGAGACAATAAGAAACAGTAAACTGAACAGTAATGAAACAGTACTTCAGCAGCAACTAAAAAGTAACTCAAGTTGTGGCTAGCAACCGTCTTTAAATATAATCAAAGATTCATCTAGAATAGTCATGACATCAGTCTTCGAAATCCGTAGAACATTCTAGAAGGATCGAGATGCCGTCACTCCACGTGTGAGGATGTCCTCGTACATCATAGGAGCTTCCAGAACAGGATCGAATGTAATTCTGAAAATGTTCTGGCGAAGTAAATCCATTACATCGAATACGACAAACTCAGAGATATCAATAGAACAAAGGGAAATTGTCGAACACACTTTACAAACCTTGTTGCCACCTGTTTGCCAATATTCACATCATGTTTAGGTAGACCCGGGTTTCGGGGGGTGGATTCCGACGCTTCTATGTGGGGGCACCTTCACCTGGAACTCTGCTTCGGCAGGCTGGGCTCTCCAAATTGGGGGTGGGGGGCTCCCTGGCATTTTTCGGTTCCCCCTGGCAAAATTTCGGGCTCATCGCCGATGGGAAAATTTTTTAGTTGGTCGGTTCAAAGTGCAAAAAATTTGATCAAAGTTTGTACTAAAATTCCTTTCTGAAGCCAAAAAATTTCGCAAATTTTGTCAAAATTTGCTTCAGAATCGCTTTTCCTCTCCATCAAAAGCGTTTTGGCAGTGTTTCTGACACGATTTTTAACCATTTTTCTCTTGGCAATATGCCCCTGGCAAAATCGAGCGCCCCTGGTTCAGAAATAGGGGCCCCTGGTTCATGCCACCTGGCAAAATTTTCAGCGAATGGAGAGCCCAGGCAGGTATGCTATAATTTTTTATTAATTTGGTGTCCAAAAGTTCATTTTCATGGGCGTAGTCAGGGAAAACGTTTGGGAGGGTCTTGCAATTACTAACGACCGTTGGCCATAGCTTAACTTAAGTTTTTAATTCCAAGAACCACGGATCGCAGAGCCTAGCCCCCCTTGTGTAGGCCCAGTCTATTTCAGCAGATATTTGGAACTTTTTACACCGATATTACCAAAATATTGCGTAATATATAGAATATATACAGCGTTACAGAGATATATTAACGTTGCTGATGTCACTTACAGAATGCATTGCTAAACTGCTGAACAGGTTGGGTTACCATGTATAATTACAGTTTTGACAGTCAATTATACCAGATAAATATGAAACATCAAAATTTAACGTTACAAATTTTAAATATTGGCCGCTAAACTTCTACTCACACTCACTATTTTTGAAAAACAGTGTATATGTTTAATAAAAGGCTGATTAATTAATGACTGTTGAAATACAACGTTTACACGAGCAAAATTTTCTGTTACATATATATTGTTAACTTGGAAAGATAGAATAGCATTATATTTTATTACGACAACCATTATTTCGTCGAATTCGGTCTGACACAAAATCACACTATGGCGTAAAACCATACTCACGCTTATGCGCATACATGGCGACAGGGGGTAGGGGGTAACCCCCCCAGAGGTCCGGACCTCCCCCCCCCCCCGTGGCCGAAAAGCCAGGGGGGTAACCCGCCCCCCGGGGTTGGGGTGCGCAGCACCCCGCACCGTAGGGGGCTTGGCAGCTCCTTGCACGTCTGCTATGGTCCACGGTGGATTAACCACGAACCCCGAAGGGGGGTGCGGACCCCAAAATCCCCCGCCTCGACCAGTTTTGAGGCCGGACCCAAGTGCAGAAACTGAACTCATAGGCGAAAAATATAGCTGCTAGGACCAAAAAAAGTTCCTCACGACCAACCCTCCCCCTATGAAAATTTGGCCGGCCAGGGGGGTTACCCTCCGTGGGGGCCTCTACCCCCCTGGCATGACCGACCGCCGCCATGAATGCTTATGCGTGCTACAATGCACAATGGGTGCATACACTTTTCTGTGATCGCTGCATCATTGCGCCGCAATTAAAAAAATTTTCTTCAAATTATGATTTTTCTCAAAATTTGTGATCTACAAATTTCAAATCTTTTTTGGCCATTAGAAAAAGAAATAAGTAGTCCTAGGGATTTGATATGTGATCAACATTGCTGCAATATCAAACTGGAGAGGGACAGCAATATCAAGCTGGAAGGAGCACTAATATAAAAAAATTCGAGTAGATGGGCGCATTATTCTGTGAATCCGCAACTACCAGTGCACAAACATGCAGATATGGTTGATGCGATTGCACGTTGTTGTAGATATGGTATCAACCATTACACTCAAGTTATAAATATAGACGCTACCATTGCTCTAGCCGCATAGCCATAGTCAGCAATATTTCACTCGACAAGTGGTAATAGCAGCACGTTATTAGCATTTTGCCGGCAATGGAAAGCCATTGTCTTCATTTTGCGTACAATTGTTGCACGACGTGTCTACGGTGCGCAGTTCGTGCACGCACATCTGTGTGAAAGACACATTGTAGATATGGCATCAACCATTACACGTAAAGTATAAATATAGACGCTACCATTGCTCTAGTGGCATAGTCATAGTCATCAATATTTCACTCGACATGTGATAATCAAAGTGTCTTATTAGCGTTTAGCGGGCAATGGAAAAAGGTTGTCTTCATTTTGCGGGCAATGGAAAACCGTTGTCTTCATTTTGCGGGGAATGGAAAACCGTTGTCTTCATTTGGCATTCAACGGTAAGTCGTCATCTTCCTTTTGCGTGACATCGTTGCGCGTACGTGTCTGCGGTGTGCAGTTCGTGCACGCACTTCAGTGAGAAAGCCGCATTAAAGCTAAACTCGTATTTGATTCATATGTATTTATGCTCGCTGACTCGTTTAACACTCGGTAACTTGAAAGGGAAATCTTTGTCGCACTCATTCTCGGCAACTACAAATTGCAGACACCTTTTCAAGCCTAAATTGACTTCTGTGGTTAATCCCGGGTGTTCAATCTAATGAATTGGTTAACATGTCTGCATATATCCTCTGAGGCATGTAAATAAGGCTGGCGGAAACCGTCAATGGCTTGCTAGGCGTAATGTTTGTAAAATCCGTCTAGATAATTGCTATTAGGGACCATGTTTCTACTATGACCGGAGCTCAAAATATTTTACACAGATAGTTTGATAAGCTTCTACGGCTAAGGTTGCTTGATTAGAACAGAGTTTTGTTTTACACCGACTTTGGTCTCGCGGTCCAAACCAAGAGCGATAACCCTAGGATGAAATATGTTTCGTTGAATAGGTCGGCAAGAATAAATCGGTGTATCCAAAGCTGAGCATTGAAGGGAAAGAAATGCTCTCCGTTCCATCTTACATGAATGACCGCCGCTCTTCCTGGATAACAACATTCGGAGGACGTCACGGCGTATGTATCTTTTCAGGCACTCAGAGCACGTCAGATTTTTAAATACCTATTGCATCACACTGCGTGAGGTTAATTTTCAAGGTCAGGAAACTTAATTATGGGCGGTTCCGTGTTAGTAACATGTGTTCCGGGTTCGTGTTCTCATGTGGTGAGTCAACGCTGGTACAGCGCGCCGAAGACGATGCAACGCACTAATTTCATGCACAACGAGCATGCGGTTTCTCGATAATCAAACGCTTTACAAATGCATCACAGGGGGATACACCAGAATGCGTCGACTAAACCCAAAAGGTTGATAGGCGATCAGCTTTTCCGATGTGAGTTATTCGGACGGCACGACACTGCATATTTCTTACTAAGCACGCACGATATAGCTCATTTCTTGCAGAGTGCACAAACAGGAACTCGGCCACATTTAAATTTTCTTGTCACAGACATACTTGAATTCGCCGGGTTAGCACGGGTCACCTTCAATTTCAAATTTTCGCATCATTATGCACCGTTTACATAGTTTTTTAGGAGGGTCAGAGTCCGGTAGTTTCCACCAAGTCCGCTTCTTTATTTTTGTCCTGACTAACCTAGCTTAATTAAACACTTTAAGTGATGTCTTCTGAATTTTTGCCTATTTGATATATTCCATACAGCACCATCCATTTTCCCGATTCTCTGTAGCACAACTTGGTTATAGCCACTGTTATGAATCAACATCATTTTGGAAACATCCTACTCCTTCGTTCGACGGCAGCACAGGTTCATGACGCTTCTGCGTCACATTAAATATAAAACAAAACAAATTACGAACCGTTACCAATGATTATATGAAATCCAAAATTATTATGGCGACAATATATGAACAAAGTCCTCCCACTTCCCTCCACGCGAAAACCCCAAGACAAGTTACTCTTGCACGTATTTGTACCTTCGGCGCAGCCTCGATCTTCAAGTATCACTACACTGCGCAAACCCGTTACAATCTTACCCATAAATATCGACGACCTTTACGTTAACACGTCCCACTTCGCCCAGTTCTTGGACAACATAGAACAACATGTTCCGAAACCGTGTCAAATTAATTATTAAAAAACAATACTGACAGAACATGGGCCTGTCAACATGTGACATACCACTGCCCCGTCAGGGAACCAGTCGGGATGGCGCGGAATGCAGCGTTTACGTTATAAAGGACCCCCATGTGAAATTTTTGTCCACCCTGAGTGACTCTTCCACCATCAATTATATGGTGTCTTGGACACCATGGTGTTTCTGATGGTATTTTCAGATAGTATGCATAGGTAGTGTAATGTCGATAATAGTACGGTGTAGACTATACATAAATTTTATGTGGTGTTAGCTAAAACATGCTGTTATTTACACGCAATATATATTATGGGTTTGTGTATGTGTCCTTGACACCATCAGTAAAAAACAGTAGGTAAATTAAGACACTATAGCTACGTTAATGGTGTGTCATACACCATCTTTTGCATTACATAGTGTGGGTATATACCGTATACCACTGGATGGTATGGTCTAGACCATATGTGTACAAAACTTTCACATGGGGGTCCTTTATAACGTAAACTACCAATAACGATGCCCTGCAACGCCATTGACTTCGCTATTTCAATTCTCATCCGCACAAAGTGCCGGTCTCGATATTTCTAGGGACCCTATCCAAACAAGCAATCAACACAACGGTTGTGCTCAGCAAACTAAAACCGAAAAGCAAAACTAATACAGAAGTAAAAAGTAGAACGCCGCCGAAATCTAACGGATCAGCCCCGATTGGCTGGTCTCTCTCATGCCACTTTGCGTTTTATATATCGTGGCACACCGCGTGCAAAGAAACATGGATTTCGAGAACGAATTTTATCAAACAAAATATTGTGGGGACGGGCTGCTGTATGTACATTAACAACATGTTCAAAAACGGTCACTCGAAGGTCATTCATCAAGGAATTATGGCAAAGTAACAGCTGGAATTGTTTGTGCAGTGGTCTCTCACCCGAGGCAAAACCTCGCGGTATTATTTGATGAACAGCGAAATTAAGCGACTCAAAGTGCTAGTAAATTTACTGTAATTTGGCAGCCTTGGGTCATTTATTGGCGTTTTTCTGGACACTGGGTGAAACTCACGCGCTTCGGGACATGAAATATTGAAGAAATCGATCTGCTAGGTTGTGCTTGACAACTAGGTAAGGTCAATATGGGTCAAACTCAGAGGCTAGAAATGGTGCCTTACTTCAAACATAATTTTGTGCGGATGTGCCATAAATCAATTATTCAAGGGTCTGACGGTGCCGATGCAAACTTTAGCACCTTAGGCGTTGAGAAGCAGGGTTTGGGCATTTCTTTAACAACAAGATAGGAGCGGTAATTGATCAACGATTTTCTCTCCATTTGCCAATTTTTTCCTGTTTTTTTGCCAATTTCCCACAATTTTTGCGTATTTTTGCCTAAACTTACCCTTTTTGCGCCAAAATTTCCCGCTCTCTTTCGGCATGCGGGTCCACAGGGATCTAAAGCGGAACATGCTATCTCTCAGAGGGATCGACGGATGTCCGAAGCAGAAGGAACCCGAGCCTTAGAGGGATAATACACCGCTTCTCTATGAGCATGTATAATCATGATCATGGATCATTCCGACCCAAACAATGTAATAACGGTAAGCAACTTCATGGCGCAACTGCGTAACACCATATTCATAGGACCCCTGCTGTCATAACGTCAAGGTGGACCAAAACTTCTGCAAATTGTATAACTTTTTTCTGTCAGACTCATCAAGCTATGGAGCTTTAGCAAGTCGCAGGCGCGCTTAATGAGGTTTGTTCGGATCCCGTCCGATTGGTTTGGGATCCCAAAGGGTTCCGGCAGTCCCTAATGCCGGATTAGTTGCTGATTCATTAGCCGTAGTTATTCTTTAGAACACTGAAGTTTGCGTAGTAAACATTAATCGATGCTAGTGTCTCACTACGGTCTTACGAGTGAGTTTCAATCATAGTTTCATTGGATCTCCTCGCACTGCTCAAATCACTCCATTGTATTAACACTGGTAGTAAACCATAACTGTTAGGGTTTGGGATCTCTCATTCACAAGCCGTGGCGCGTAGGGTTAGTTGATCTGAATGGATCAGATTTTTGAATCATAGAACGCTGCCAAATGAGCGACACAAGACACTTTAGTTAATTATATAAATCTTTTACTTCAAAATTATCTACAACAACGAGAACTTCGGGAATCAAAGATGATATAAAATGTGGGTAGCAGTGTAATGTAACAATAATAGTTTACAAAATCAGTGAGGTTGCCCAACGCCAGATATTACTCGCCCGAATTGCGGAAGTGGATGTGGAGTGACTAGGAGCATAACTATAATGTTACCAGAAATTCATTGTTTCCGCAATCCCCAATTTTAGGCGAAACTTTAGGTCAGCTGTGTGCCCAAAAATGTGATCTGATGTGCTTGAATTTGTAATGTAGTACGCCCCACGTAATGCGCGGTGCTACCGCTATTGTAGAAAGCTAGGGGTCAGCGAAACATTTATAACACGCAAGTAAATTGAAACCCACAATGTTACGTAGTATATGCATGAAATTATGATACATTAGCTGGTACAAATCAACGTATGCTTACAAACATCCAATACTTAGATATTTTCTGTATATGTAATATTTTCGAATCTTTACGATGTCCCTAGAGGTAAGTGGCGGCGCGGCCGAGTGGTTAGAGCGCCTGCTTCATAATCGTGAAGTCGGGAGTTCGAATCCAGTGGTCGCGCTAATCTCCTTGGGAAAGGGACTCAGCCACAATTGCTTCGCAGTACCTATGCGTTAAACAGGTACTAGACTTTGGTCTAGGCGGATAAGATGATGGGTGGTGTAATGGGCAATCATCACGGCCAGCCTCCACACAATGCTTCGGCATAACAACCCGGATTGTCACCTAGTGCCAATTGCATCTTTATCCTTTTTATCCCTAGAGGTAAACAACAAGTCCGGTTTACTTATTAGCCTTCGTTGCTAGCTATTCGGACGACTGACCGATCGTGTATGAAACATGACAAGCAATAGGTTTTAACACTGGGCGACAATAGAACAATATTTTGGTCGGTGTGGGTCACTCCCAGTTTAATATACACTTTAAACGTGTTTATTCCATCGTTATTTGATAGCGATTGTACCTATTAAGACCAATACGCCGTAGGTCGAACAGTTCTTCTTTCAGGCTGGCAATATATATTTGCTCAGCAAACAAAATCGATTCTTTATAAATCCGTAAATGTATTGTCGTTTGTGCCGCACAGAGACAGGGGCAATGCCACGCCGGTAGTGGAAAGAGAATTTTCATGCTCTTCAGAAATGTTATAAATTTCTCGAGGTGATTGCGCTGTAAACTTATTAGGGTGGCATCGCTTCCATTCTCGAAACCTGTACATTTCTCCATTCGGGTAATTTTATATTACACTCTGCACTCAACGTTGTGTACGCTCGTGAACCGCACGTAATCACTTTAGTAGGTCTTCTTCCTAAATTTCGTTCTGTCTCTCAGAACTTTCCAGAGCGTGATATCTTTAATCTAGTCGCGCTACAGCAGCGAGGGATCTTAGTCCCATCGGGCCTGGTTCCTAGTGTTGTTTTTAATATGCTCAGATGCTGGACAATCCTGGTTATAGTTATTGGATTAAATTTTAATCTCGTCACAAGATCATCATCGCCACAAAGTAGGACCTTTGGCTGAAACTAATCCGGCCGAGCTGTTTTTGCAATATAACTAGAAACATACAGTATACTGACAGTACGTGAATCTGAAGGGTGGGTTAAGATTGCGTTGCTCCGAAGTCATTTAAACGCTATGAGCATGGTTGAGACACTCCGATTATTTCAAACTTTCACACGCTAATAGATAAGAGTGCTGCTTCCCAGTCATGCTGCTAACGAGACGATTTTGAGAGATCGCGTACGGAATGAACTTTGATCATTAAAAGTTCCGAACAGATTTACATGATAGATCTAACGTTAAGCATTATTTTGTTCTCGATCTGAAGCCAAACTTTTCTCAGAAAAGGGGCTTAGCTTCCGAAATGTGAAGGCCCAATGTGTTTTGTCCCTAACCGACCGTGCAAATAGTACGACTCACATTTCAGGCCTGTTTATGCAATTTCTGCGGCCGACGTAAATGTAACAACAATTACATTACAAAGTGCTTTGGCGAAAACAATTTCACAGGCGCATTGCTTTAGTAAACATTATTGCCCTACTATTTGCAATAGTAATTATTATAGCGCCATCAATGATCAAAACTACTGAACTCGATCATGTAAACTGATCATTCTTTTGCACCTTTAAATGTAAAAGTCGTTACAAATGCGCGCCATCAATGCATTGTACAATGCAGTTGTATAGCCACTCACTATCGCTGCCGCCAAATGCTTTAGTGCAGCAACCGCGCATGGATGGTGCATTCGACGTTAACATTGCGTTCGAGTAGATTGGGAATGCATTCGTAGCGACCATACTGCCTAAACTGTGCAGTACCTGCACAAAAACAAACATGAAAGACGCATAATACAATTCAGCGACCCACCAGGTCTTGTTTTTATGTTCGAATTGCGTTGGTAGATACTAGTGCACAAATGACACTTATTTTACGCCTAACAATTCTGGTCTTATCTTTTGACACATCGCGACCAGATAATTCGAACTCAATTTCTAATCGTTTTTCATAAATAGCAAAGTCTGTAGTGCCGTCGTAGTTTTAAATACTAAGAGGCTCTTTAGGCGGAGAAGCTTTAATCACTATTTGTAGCAAAGAAACAGGTGCAACTGCAGGTTGAGTGATAGGTCCAAGACTTGCTACCGGAGACGGTACTGACGCATAAACCAAATCCCACAAATGCTCCAAATCATTATGCATTACTGGCGTTTGTTGACATAATTCCCCAGTTTACTCTTTCTGTTCGTTCCTGCAGCTTGTTAGAACATTCAACAGCTTCCCACAGCAAACGTTTCCCTAGTTGTCGTTCGTTCTTCTCCTGTCCAACATATTTGAGTGATTGCCTTAACATTTCGGCGATGCTCACCTCAATACGAAGTAATGAGACATTCAATGTAACGTGTGCGCCGTATACGACAGTCCAAAGTAAGCCGTGACAGTGGATAAAGTCACATAAGTGTGACACCTAAAATTCTGTGACAAAGCCTCAATAGTCCCGGCGGACACTCATACTAGTTCAAGCATTCACATACAAACATGGTGCTATGGTTTTTCATAAAATAATTCATAATAGTGATATCAATTTATTTGACGTTTTTAATACTGTTTGTATATACAATACATATCATATATTAATCAGTTCAATCATCAGCATCAGTGGAAACACAACTTTTTTATTGGACGATTATAGCGTTTAATATTGCAAGCTGAAAAATGTATCCCGCCACCTATATGAAATTCAATTTTATGAAAAGGTTGAAGGTATTTAAGGTCCCGATTCATATGGGCGAGCGGGTGCTGATCTTTCGCTTCATGGCGTTAGTGGCCAGAATTGCCGAAGCAAAAATGCTTAAGGGGTGCCGGTCCGGCATGGAACCAAGAAACAGTTTATCTTTCGGGCAAGCTCGAGCCTACTTTGTAGCTGGATACCATACATGCTTATGGGAAGGTTACCCAAGTTCCTTCTGAGGTGCGGACCCCCTGGAGGTGCCGAACCCACAGGTGATTTTCGCTTCGCCGAAAGCGCCACACATATCCCCCTCCCCACCGCCGACCACACAGACCCACTGGGAAGCGGAACCCTTGCCTCAGCGGGTAACCGGCACCCTTCCCGGGAAACCCGTCCAGTGGATGGTGGGTACACTGGAGAAACCTGGTCTAAGTCTCTCGACTCAGAAAATTATAAGAATCGTCCAGGCCACCTCAAACACAGGAGCCGTACGCTGCAGACTGCTGCGCTCCGCGGCCGCAATGAATAAGGCAGATATTTGGCACAATACTTTTTGCCTCGATCTTTAACAGAAATTTATTTTTATGGGACGTTTAAGTTAAGTTGTGTGCAAAATGACTCTAAAAGTTGTCCAACAGTCTCATGAGGCGCACATCGTTTCTGTATATAGCTTTTCTAGACACCCTGAAAAACTAGAGGAGGTTTACGTGACTGCGAGGTTTTGCATGAACAGTCTGCGCTGATTATGAATTTTGTCCGACAGAGTCTCCCGCGACTATAGCTAAAACACGTGGCAAAATTTGAATTGCTTATTTTGACGTCTGTCAAGAAATGTACTTGTCCAAAATTTGCATCTTTACACAATGTAGCGCTACCAAAATTTGAATTTCCCTCCTCGGCAACGGTTAAAATTAAAATTTTTACCCGTTACAGTATAAATCGTAACATTAACCGCATAAATCAGTGCGCCAGGACACTATAATCTGTCCTATATAGTCAGCCTAGCCTAGATAAATTATCCAGACAGTTACATACGGCTGCAAGGAAAACGCGTATAGCTATAGCTCGTGCTATAGCAATGTCCATTGAATCTATTTTCATAGCCGGACAAGACTAAGTCAGGCTGCACTCAACTTATCGTAAACTAAATATTTAGTGTATAACGTTATGCGTCGTTCACAGAGAAATGTGTGTCTATTCTCGGTCGAACGCTTTATTCGTTTGTAGCCATATGTCCCCCACAGGGTTCCGACATTCCCTGAGTGTTTAACGTCGGACTATCTATGTTGTGTCGTGATGACTTAAAAATATTAATATCTAATGATAAAGCTTCCCTAATAAATTTTATCTTTTGTGTGAGCGTGACTATTACACAAGTGAGTTTGATAAGTAGTTTATTGGACCACTCTCGCTGCAATGCCATTACACAAGTATATCAATATTAGCGGCGGACTGTTCGTGTCAGGGCTGGGGGTAATTTCGTCCACAAGCCGTGGCACGAACGGTCAGCCCGGCCATAGGGCCGTACTTATTACGCTTGGACATGAACAACGACAGACACATCAGGTAGTTTCCAAGATTTTATTTGAGGTACTGTACATTACTGGTTACGCACGAGCAATCGATGAAATGCACTATACATGACAGATTGAAGAGGTGACGCTCTGCCTATTCGGTCATTCGTTCCCACGTCTATGTTCCAAAAGGAGGAAGGGGCGGCACAAGCGAATGCGATCCCGGGAATTCCGGACCATAAACTATGCCCGAAGCGCGCAACATCGGCATTAACCAATTCAGTGATGGCTCGGGTCATGCGTTCTGGCATGCTTCGAAGTTCGCTCTCGATAACGCGCGGCGCTGTAAGTATTCAACGTAACTTCCAGAGGGAGGGGGAAGAAGAAAAACAGCGTGACCCGCGGGGTGGGTAATGTGCTAGCCAGGCGAGGGCAGGAAAGCTGAGCTTGTCATGAGAAAATGCCAAACCTGGAAGACACGGCTGATTTGTTTAATAGACTAGGGGCACGAACTGTCGTACAAGGAAGAGGTTCGATTCATCTTTCAGGTTAAATCATAGTTACATTAAGCATACCAATTAAGTCGTGGTTACATATAGCATATCAATTATGGTACATTTTAGTGCATGGTCATGGTAAATTCGTCAGTGCTAATTCGAGCAAGCAGCTACCAATGAGCAATATCGTATAAATGAGGTAACAATATGACAATCAGCGGTATTGGAACTCCTTCTGGGGAGTATTCCTGATACTGTAAATATTGCCTAACATCCCTATTGAGTATCTTACAGCGTTTCGCCCTTAGAACAGATCTTACACTAATTGATAATCACTTTCGACTCAACGTCTTCAGCAGTCCAAACGGGGCTCGAGCGTCCCGAGTTCTTAAAACCTGCCTATAGTTATCTGATGAAGGTAGGGGTTGATTTTGGTGGTGGGGTAACAGTTGAACTACATAATACTTGTCGGGGGCGTCGTTTGGATCACTTTGAATGGTCGCTCCTAATGACTATTTGACAGCCTAAAGTAAGCCGTGGCACGAGCAAATGCCACCTTTGGCGTCTTTCTAGCCGACCAATGTCGCTATTCCGACCGATGTGAGCGTGCAATCGCGCCTGCCTAACTCACAGTTGGAACCAAGTTTGTACTCTGGGATACGTTTGGTACTTAGAGGGGGGGGCACGGGGCGCTCTAGGAGTCAGCCCCCTATTTCGATGATTTCTGTATTATTCTGGGGAAGGCGGGCTGGGCCCGCCGATTCGTGATTTGAGAGGACAAAAGACCACGTTGGTCGCGGACACGTCTGCGTCCCTTTTCTTGGGGCTGGCGTTTCCTTTGTGGGTCTCTCTTACTTTCTTTCTTTTGTCTCTGTTTCGCCGTTCCTTCCTTTTCTATTCTCTCTCTCTCTATAATCTTATCCTAGTGCCTTATCGTATTTACCGCATACACTGCAGTCTCGACTGCACAGTCGAAATTGTGCAGTCGAGTTATTATTAAAATTTTAACTTAACTCATCGGAACTCGATAGTCGAGTGGTTAATACTAAAATACCTGCAGCGGGCATAAACTCCCCGTGCAGGATCGAATCTTAAAACTGGAAATAATAAAAAGGCGAATACAAAAGCTGTGAAAAACTGAATCGGGGTCCTACAGAGTACATACCTAACGGCATACATGCCGTCGGTCGGTCATGCCAGGGGGGGTAGAGGCCCCCAGGGGGGGGGGTCGCGGCCATCCCAGGGGGGTAACCCCCCTGGCCGGCCAAATTTGTCTGAAGGGGTCGATCTCGTGAGGACCTTTTTTTTTTGGTCCTCGCAGCCGTTAATACTATTATTAACCCTATATGAGATGGAAATGGAGGATATAAAAAAGTCTGTTTTCATCGTTACGTGGTTTACTAAAAAGGAAATTGTCCAGCCTTCCACATTCCTTGATTGCAGCAGCCACGTTTCACAAAACTGTTACCGACCATATTCATTCGTTTGTTAAAACGGCTTCGTCTTAAACCATTTAATTTAGCCGTGTGCATTTGTGTGGTTTTCACTTGTACCGATTTATTTATTTAGCAATAAAGATCAATAGATCGTGAGAAATCATTGCTCGAGATCAGTGGTTGCTGGCATATGCTTTGTCTGGCTGAACAGAGAATATCAAACTAATTAGTAATGTCATGTTTCAATGTCGTATGCCAGGTCTTGGCGCAGCCCAGCGTGCGACTATTTAAATATTAGAGTGCCGTTCACAACAGAAATTACTGGTAACAGTTTCCGGTGGTAAAAACGAACCCGCTGAAGAGGGGGGGGGGTAGAGGCCCCCACGGGGGGGGGGGGGCGCGGCCATCCCAGGGGGGGTAACCCCCCCTGGCCTTTCGGCCGCGGGGCGGGGGGGGGCCGGACCACAGGGGGGGTAACCCCCCCTACCCCCCCTGCCGGCATGTATGCCTAACGGGCAACCAGAGATGAAATAAAAGAATGGCTAAACTCAGCGATCAAGTCGCTCCAAGAAGAAAACGGGGTTTTGCACTTACTCGGTTTGGGATCAAAACGATTCGCGAGGGGACGCGATTTTTCTTTATTAGCATGAGGTTATAGTAATTTTATTTTAAACATGGGGCACCTAGCGTACTTTTGGAAGTGTGTACTGTTGTCGATTTTGATATCTAGCCATGCGGTCGGTTCGTTTTAGTAAAGTGTGTTTTCCTTCGTGCTATTGCCAAGCTTAACCACGTCTGCGTATTATAGTGAACTTTAGTAATCTGAATGGTCGAGCCAAGGCGATTTCGAAGTAAACATTGTGAAGCAACATCCGTTGCGATCTCCTAGTAAGTTTGGTCGTAAGGGGTTGTCGTGGACTTGCGAAGTCGGTGGTTGATCCATATACAATGCTATCGATGACCGTTTTAATAATGGACCGCTCGAATACTGGCGAAAAAGAAATTATGTCGATTGTGCGAAGACAATATATATAAAAATCGCTCCTTGCGGAGTGCTAATACCTTAGGCTCAAGCTGAAGTTCCTAGAATTTGTTTAGTCTTTTGAATTCCCCAAATTTTCTTAACTCGTCTTGATAAATGAAATTTTAGGGCTTCCTAAAGCCCAACGGAGGCTAGTCCTCCGTCCCTAACTGCGACATCAGTCCGAGCTCAAGCAGCGGCATGAGCGTCGAACGATCAACTAACTGTAAATTTGTAAACTAAAGCTGGAAACAATGAGACAAATCCCTAACGTTGCGAGTATCATTCATTGAAAGATTTATCGTGGTCGGCTCAGGAAAATTTTACGACCCTAACTCAAGAATTGCCACTTATGTAAAACGTGGACCAGAGACGTCCATTTTGCTTTGCCCTACCTAAGACCACGGGGAATCAGAAGGAGTTCGACTTTGGTGCTCACAACTTAGTACCCTCCGTGCAATCGCCCAACATGCCCAAAACGGAACTCGACTTGAGGAGGTTTGTCAAGAAACTTGTAAAAGTGTAGCAAGTCGGAGTGGAAAGTGAGACGTCCGACGACGGGCGTCAAGTCAACCTACATGGTGTAAAATCGTGCTACAGCAAACTAAATTTCAATGGTCTGCTACATTTCGATCTGGGGAAAATAAAACCCCATACACTCGGTTCTCCTCCTGACTTACAGTATTCGGTCCGGACAGCAATCGCTAGTCCTCTTCCGCGAGACGGAAGCTGTCTACGCGGGTCCTCCAACAATCGAATTTCATTCCACACGCGAACCAAAATGAAAAGAAAGAAAGCACGGGAAAGTAAAAGTCGTTGCGAAATCAACTACAAAAGTCATGCGTCGGAGCCGGTCAGTAGAGTCGACCGAACTCCGCGCTGCCGAAGTCGAACTGATTCCAAGAGTCAACGCGGTAGTCGTCGCCTCAAAATTTTCGCCTGTATTTTAGGATGGCGATTTTGTCGTCATCCACTCGCAGATAATTTCTTGACGCCCTCTTTTTCGAGTTCAAACCCGGGTGCCCAATCGGAAAATTCTCCAAATTTTATTTTTGACAGGTATCGTAAACCCTGAAACCCCGTTAAAGAGAAGCGGCTTCAATCGAAATCGCCGACATCAAATTTGAACCCTCCGAATACTCGGAGGTCAAACATCTGCAGATTTAATCCGAATTTTCTTGAAAGTTCTAACCCATTCCCATCTGTATTTTCAAATTCCTGTCAGTCAGCTTAAAATTCCTTACCCAAAAACCCATCAGTCAAATCGCTAAAACCCTTACCTAACTTAAATTGTCCGTTATTCCCGACTGACCCACGAAAAGAGTTGGATCACACGTCAAATTTCAAATTTGAAACTGGACTTCTACCCATAGATTTGCTTGGAATAAGCTGAGAATTTGTCCTCGTTTCGTGTCAATGTGGTCTTCATGTCCTCATTCATCAAATTTAGTTGGCTAACTCGTCGATTTAAGGCTAAGTTTCTATTGTTCGACGAGTTAGCAGCCCCTTCCATCACTCACGTAAGCCTCCCAAAAGTCCATCTGGGGGCTAAATCTCACTATCGATTTCACAGGAGAACGTGCAAACATTGCACGTTTACATATTGACTTATAAGATAAAGCCAAACATTCCTAACTGACGTTTTCTCAGATATCGGGATATGGTGTCGCAAAAACGTCCCTAAGGAGGGAACCGATGGCGGGAATGAGCTGATTTTGCGGTTGGGGCGCAGCACATTCCCTTGTACCCATAACCATCAAGAGGGCCCTAGTCGGGGGCCTCAGAAACGCACGGGAGGGCCTTAAACATACCCTCGTCCTGCCTAATCATGTATGTCCAGTTCGTCCGTAAAACTTATAAATTTAGTGCAATTTTGTATGTACTGTCCTCGTTCGTCCTGTTTTTGTCATGTCCTTATATATAAGTCCATATATATATATATCTATATTTATACATACACACATACATATAAATACACACAAATACTCATGAACACATACACATAATACACACGAGATACACGGGCGACATGAGCGACAGAAAGGTCGCTCAAGTTCGTAACGGAAACACATAAACAACAACAACAACAACAACGACCACAACAATAGCAACAACAACAACAACCACAACACAACCACGACGACAGCAGCGACAACCGACCAAAGAAGTCGGTTAGAGAGAGGAGAGAAAAGAAAATGAGGACACGGAGAGGAAAAGAAGGGGCACGGGAAGGGAAGCGGGGCAAAGAAAACCCCTGAGATTTTCGTGCGGCTGGGTGAAATTCGGTCCCAGGACGAAGAACGGGGTCGAATGATACCAAACACGAGGGGGGTAGGCGTAGTGGTGGGTCGGGACCCATTTTTGGGTTCCGACATATATAAGTGTACAGGGTTTCGGCGGGCTTTCCCGCACTCACGCTTGGGCAGGACGACGCCCGCCGGGTATCGTTGAACTCGCCTTGCGATTCAAACGAGGGGTGATTTCCCTGCCCAAAAGGCAACTGTTAGAGGGGCACAAAAATCATCTCAGATAGAGAGAGCTTCGATGCTGGTGGGGGCGCTTTCGTCGGCCGTCTCGGGTTAACGGGGAAACAGACGGAGACCCGCCGGGTATATTTGAGATGTCTCGGCATGGCGAATGCAATGAGGGGCAATTTGCCTATTTTCGAGTTAGGGATGAATTTTCGGGCGTTTTGTACCCACCTTTAGTCGAGTTTTCCAGACTAGGGGCACTTTAGCGTGTTATAGAGAGTTAGCAGGAAGTCGAACAGAGGCCCACCGTATATCGTTGTGCTCGCCAGAAACAGGCGATTGGAATGACAGGTCGCATGAGCGCATTTAGAATCAAGGATCAAATACGGGGTTCGTGCGAACTGACGGAATTTTATGTCGAATTTTCATAGTACGTTATAAAACGGAAAAATAACTCCTATAATAGCGAAATGACTGATCAGGTCGAGACCCGCCTGGTCTCGTTAGATGTCTCACTGGGTAATTTACTTAGAGACGCTCACAATTCCAATCAATGATTCGACGGTAAGAAGAGAGACCGGTTACGAGGGCGCTGGTCAGGCAATTTTGGGGGCGTTCAAGGTGCTATGTAAAGGGAGGATTTGTCCGGTGGGGGCGGAAAAATAGAAGTACCGGGGCATGAAAATAAAGTAGCACACACATATATCTATATATCCATATATACCTAAGTCATATCTACTCGGAACCATGGTCATCAGCCAAACCTAGCGTAAGTAAGGGCTGCTAGTTGAACTTTCACGTGTTTGTTCCCAAGAGATCTCATGAAATCCTCCAGCGATTTGTAATATTTTGAGCTCTAAAAAGCTCTAAAAATTCTCTACCGGAAAGTACTCGGGACTTTCCGGGAAATCTCAGCCGTTGGACGGTTACGGGCCGATTAACGAGCCCAATGTCCGTTGTTTCCGAACAATCGGAAGCTACCGTAACCCATTTGTTTCAGCTTATTTTCGCGACCATTAAACTATAAAAGGCTTGAACCGGGTAAAACCGATACTCTTGGTTTTGATCACTTGTGCGGTAAGGGTCTGGCTCAATCGACCAGTGGCCTCCTATTCTCGGACGGTCATAAATTTGACGTTTTAATGAGGAAATAGGGGCTGGTAGTCGAGCTCCGTTCGGGTTTCTTATCTTGGCCAGTTAAGGACCCTCTTACATTTCTTGTCGTCCTGAGTTCACACAACTAACCTAAACCAGTTTCCTCCGAGCTCACCCGAGCTCGTCCAAATATACAAATATACGATAAATCAATGCAACGACAAAGGTTACACAAACGGCAAAAATATAACAGAGGCAACATGCATAACAGTACGCAACGCAATTATCGATCATCATGGCACCATGCAACACATGCAAATTTTGTTCCCTCAAGCTGTGTCTGGTTCGGTTTGAGGCGCGTTTAAGTAATTTTAACGCCGAAATTTTATAAAAGACACGTAACGGGCCGGAACGGTCCTGATACAATTACATGCTATCGAATGCAATATTTCCATGCGCACGTGTGTATATGCTGACGATGTCGAGTAAGTGCACACATTTCTCAACGACGCATTATTGGCTTGTTATTTGCTCATAACTTGTTGTTCAATTTTGAAAGTAAATATTATTCGGACTTAAGATTAATATATGATTGTTGTTTTGGTTTTAACCCCATAAAAATTTTGAGCAAAAGTTGATTCTGATTATTCTGATCGGCAGTTAAGTTGGTTATTTTCTAAACATTATCCTTCAGTATAGTTTCCGTAAGGTTCAGCGTAAAAGTCATGGTTTGTGATATTTCAATTTTTGGTTTAAAGCGTCTAAGCTTAAAGTAAGCAGAGCCTCGGTGCGATAAAACGGCCTTGTTCTACGTTTGGAGAGTGTACAATATTAAGCACAATTAATCAGGTATTAATATTGTTGCTAAGGATAAGGTTAGAAAAAGTTTTGAAAGGAGGAAATTAAAGAAAAGTTAAATTTTAATTTGGAGAGAAAATAAAATTTGGAATTGTTGAGAGTGTTAATGCAGTATCGGTATAATTTAGGAACTAAAAGAATTATTTTAAGGATAAATGCAAAAGAATTGAACTTTGAGTAATAGAATTTAATTATAGTGATTCTGAAGTATGAAAAATATGGTATTTTAAAGTTTTGAAAGGGGAAGCTTAGTAATTTAGAATTTTAAGAAGTTTAGGTCAATAAAGTAAGGAGTGCAAGTGTTGCTAAGTGCAACTAAAATTAATATGACCCCTTTGATTCTATTTTGCAATTTTTGTAAAAATTTAAGTTACTAAATGGTCCATATTCAGTTTAAAAAGCAATTATCTGTTCACGAACATCAAATCTGTTAGCGAACAAAGTTCTGTAGGATTTGCATTGGAAATGGTTTTGTTCGCCAACAATGACTGACGAACAACAGTGCAATGAACAATACTAATAGTAATAAGGTTTCATTTATAACACTACAGTTACACTAAATTTATTCACGAACACAGACAAATCCTATTTCAAGGCTGTGAAATGTTACTGAACTGCCAATACTTGAGTCGAAATCTTTAGGTCTAGGCTCTAGGTTAACAATGAATGCAATTGAATTACGTATTTGTTCCGTAACAATGGATGTGGATTCCACATCGAGTTTTGCAAAATAGGATGGTTATTGGAACCATTTTAAATCTAATTGCGCGCAAATAAAACTAATAAGAAGCAACTAAATATTAATAAAACTAAACAATACTAAGCGTAACTAAAGTACACAGCATATAGCACAATCTTAACTAGACTTCGCTAAACCCATAATACATTACTTAACAACAATATATTTATATAATATACAACGTCGAGGCACTCTATACCAGCGTAGGAACGGTTACTCCTTTTCACTACACAATATGATATGTCAAATAATAGGGAAATATAAATACACTAGAGTATTAAGGTCGCACCCGGATGCGACTTCATATTGAAATTAAAAATATGTAGTAAAATTTAGGACGTTTGAAGAACATTGGAAATTGAGAAAAAGGGTAATAATTTAGGTAGAGTTATAAATTTTTAAGAGGGAAAAAAGAATTTAAGTGAAAACAGTGCCAAAGATGAGAAGACTATGAAACGATTTATAATTAAAGAAAATTTGAAGGTTATGAAGATTTTGAACAAAAAGTAATTTATAGCAAAGGAAGATGAATTTAGGATTAAAACGATGACTTAGAATTTAGTTTGAGATCGAAAATTAATTTTGAAGGATACTTTATTAATTTTTGTATAGCAATGTGCTTTAAATTATATTAATATTTATTTGTTAATAATATTCATAATATAAATATGGAGTAAAATCACTTAGCTTGGAACACATAGGCTATTCAAAACTACATAGCTAATCGAAATGGGTTTAATTTCTAAACTTACGGGTTTACTAGTGTTAGGGATTTACCAGGTTAACACGGGGTTTCCCGTACAAGCCCGCCCACAACCCGCGGAATTCCTAAAATTCCCGGGATAGTCACCAAATCCCTTATGATGACGCTCCCTCCCCTAGGCTTTATTTTTCTTTTCTATTTCCTTGTTTTCGTGCTAATTTGCATAAATTAGCACTAATTGCTTAGGTTTAGATACATGTGTTAGCTCATCTAGTTTCCTAGTTAGTCAGTTTAGGCTCCACCTTGGTAGAGTTGGTGAGCTTTTCGCAGCAAACTGTCTTAGTTCTGCTTCCTTGCTTTAGCAAATAATTATCCAGAATACTGCGTTCAACCGTGAGCTTCAGAAAATATAAAAAGTAAAGCTTGCTCAACTAAATTCGAAGGATACGAAATCAAATTTGAGTAAAATCGTCGTGGTGCTTTTCTGGAACGAGTGGCTAAGAACATTCGCAGGTAACGAGGCATAGGTGGCTTAGTCAATGGTAAGGTGGCTTAAACCAAGCCTGCGTATAAATCGTTGTTGGCGTATTATACTAATTTCGAAGTAAAACTCTAATTGTGGCTGTTTTGATTTCATATCGGAACTTTACCTCTAGCTAATCGAAGTAGTTACGCCGCAATGCCAGATAGATTAAGCCATGGAGTAATAAAGCTAAACGTGCGCCGAGAAAAGATAAATTATTCCCACCGGCATACCACTGGCCACGCGTACGAACCTCACATGAGACAAGAGGAAAAATACTTATGGAACTATTTAAGGAAATGTTAAGGTACTTAAATGAACGTACGGCTTCAGCCATTGGGAAGACTTCGTACAAACCTCAAAAGAAGAAAAGTTACTAATACGCTAAATATCAGATAATTATTCAGAATAATAGTGCGCTCAACCCTGAGTTTGAGAAAACATAAAAAGCAAGGCTCATGCAATCAAAATTGAAGCGGCGCGAATCAAAATCTAAACGAAATTGCAACGGTGAATAGTTGAAGCGGGTGGCTCAAAGTATTCGAAAACCAGCCAGGCATAGGTGGCATACATTGTGGTGTTTGAAGCGGTTCAAAACTAACCCGGCGTGTAACTAGGTATTAACATATTATACTAATTTCAAATAAATATTCTAACTGTGGCTTTCTTGGTTTTATACTAAAACGGCCTATTGAGCAAATCGAAGTAGACACGCCGCAGCGCCATACGAGTCAAAGTATGCGCAGGCAAAATAAAGGGGCACCAACTAAAGGACCTGGCATAGTTTTCCGCCGGCATTCTACGGGCCACGTGTATGAACACTACAACTTCGAAAGACGAATCCCCTCACAATTTTAACTCTGATAGCCGTCATAAAAAATTAACCTTCCAACCCCCATCCCCATCAAAAGACAACAAAATAACAGCTTGCAGGGGGAATTCCAGTCCAAACCCGCCCCAAAACCCCAAAATTTCGTAAAACCACAGGGTTCTCACCATTTCGTTTATTACACCCCTCCCTCCCTTTTGTGTCTTTGTTTTGGGTTTTGTTCCTTGTTTTCGTTTTCTTTCCTTTCTTTTACCTAATTTGCATAAACTGCAAAATTTAAATTTTAATTTTCAGTTAGGATTGAAGCGTGCTGCAGTTGACGGCTTTAGTTTTGTGGCGTTTCTGCTACCGTAACTATGCGTTGAATTTAGTAAGGGTTTCGTAAAACTTTTTCGTTACGCGTAAAAGAATTACGCTGCAACTACCTACTACGTTTTAATTATTTTGATTTTAATTCGGGGAGCGACTACATAGCTACGCAGTAAAGAAGTAGCTTATTTCAAACGGTTTCTTCTATGGTTCCGACAAAGCAGCTTTGTGATCTACGATTTCTACATGTGTTTGCCTAAAGTTTATTTCGTTTTTATGTTATGGGATTCATACGTAAAAAAACTATGCATACTTTAAGTCATGCGATCAGGATTATCAGTCTTTCGGATTTGTGTTTTTGGTTAAAGAACTACGTAATGTTCAGGCTCATCTTAGCTTAACAAGTGGGTACTTAAAAGCGTACTTAGCCATAATTTTAGTAATATTACAATTCCCAACTAAACAGTAGGGCTAAATAATCGATACTAATCTTATCGTAGTAGCAAATAGTAGTTAATAATATTTAAGAATTCGGCCCTAATGAGTCGAGTGAGAAAAATGCTCTGGAGAGTAGATTATGGATTTCACTGGTAGTAGCGTCACTTGTTAGGTGCGCCAGCCGTCCGGGGCGGCCTATCAAGTAATGTTAGTCTTGAGAAGACCAGATGACTAAGGGGCGTGGAATAGGCTACCCCATGGAGCCAACTCCTTCCATATTATCAACTCGATCAGCCGTCTGGGGTCGAAATTCCTGAAAAAACAACTGTATAGTAACTCGCCACTGCTATACAGTTTTTATAATAGCATGGTTAGTAAGCCATCCGTGGACAGCTATATTATAACGGCTTATATTAGCGTAAACCTAAGAACTTAGACCAGGTAATTAAATAACCCCGCAGCTTGTCAGCCATCCGGGCGCCAGTTGTATGAACTCACAAGAGTTGTAATAAAGTATCAGCTAACTCACCTTCTAACTACTAATCTACTATCTAACGCCGTGGTTAGCCGTCCGGGGGCTGCGGATTAAATAAGGTCGGTACTTAGCGTAATTCTAAGGATCTAAGTTGAGGTAATCACATCAGGTACTCGCACCGTCTTCAGCCGTCCGGGGGCGAAGGGTGAAAATCTCAAAAGAGGATTACTAGAATTAGCGATACCTAAACCTTAAATAATAGAAAATAGATAATTCAGAGCCAAAAGAACTGAGAGAACTCTTCAAGAAAGAATTAGCTGAAACTTTAGACGTCATTGTGGTGTAAAAGAACTAATTGCCGGTATTAAGTGTAGCCGAGTGATTTGCGTTGCTACAGAACTGTGCCTTACTATTATATCAATCTTTTAAATATACGTTTTCTTGGCGGCTTTGGTGCTCACTCACTGAAAATCAGAGTGGATCGAGCTAATCGCGCCGCTACGCTAAGAAGAATCATATAGTCGCTAAGGAATAGGCACACGCAAAAAAAGGTGACCACTTAGTTCCCGCTGACATACTACTGGCCACACCTCGCATGCCACAACTCCTGGTGACGAATTCCGTCCCAACATCCGATAGCCGTTATAAGAAATTCCCATCCAACCTCTACCCCATCAAAAGAACATAAAATAACACAAACAACATAAAACTATAACAAAAATTATTAATAAATTTATTTTGGGTGTATGGCCTATTTTAACGGAGGACCTAGCTACTGCGATCCGAGCAATGGGAGATTGCCAAATGTTCAAAAGCACGAATTAGCGGTCACGTGATTGACGAAACCTGTTTACCATTGGCCCAGAGGTTTCAATTATGATTTTAATTTGATTTCCGATGAGTTGTTGATTAGTTTTTGCTGTGTTCGCTCGTTAATTTACAACTCTTGACTTAGCTTGTTACATTACGTACCATTACGTACCATTTGACCCTCCGAATGGTACGAAAGCGTGGCAAATGATCCAGTTTGATAAGTCGATCAACATGTTCACTTCGGAGGGAAGAAACGCCCCGCCTGGGCGCGGGGCAGCATTGGGATTGAAACAAAATAATGATACATTAAGCAGGCAAAACATTCGCGGAATGGAGCCTACACTTGAACGATGACAGTGATGGTGAGTTAACCACGGAAAGGGGAAGAGAATTCCATAGCCGCACTGTACGATGAGTGAAGAAGTACTTCCTGACGTCCAGACGAGGAATATCTCTGGTCTCGAGTTTCAAATTATGTCCTCTAGTTCCGCCGTAGCCGCGTACATAATATTTGGACTCATCCATGGCATGTGTCATTTTGTAGATCAGAATTAAGTCACTTCGAATACGACGAGAATGGAGAGTTTGAAGGCCAAGGTATTCGAGACGAGCATCATAGCTCCAATGTCTGATCGAAGGAATTAGTTTCGTGGCTAGTCGCTGAACCTTTTCAATCAAAACAACATCGCGTTCATAGTGTGGACACCACACGTTGACAGCATATTCTACATGGGGACGAATCAGGGAGCGATACAGTTGAAGCCACACAAATTTCGACCAATAGCTCATTGTTCTCTTCAGCAGAAAGATCACCCGACTCGCCTTAGCAGCTACAGAGGCACAGTGAGTAGAAAATTTCAGATTATTGGTGACAATGATGCCGAGATCCTTTTCCCTGCCAGTGACATTTAGAAGGTTGTCCTTTAGAGAATATGCAGCACAAGGGTTATTAATCCCACAATGCATAACTTTGCACTTGTCTTCGTTGAGCATCAAACTCCATTCAATGCAATATTGAGATAAACTGTCTAGATCAAGCTGAAAGGAATCAAAATCTAACTCAGGGTTGTAGCGCAGCACACGTCGGGCAAGTCTAAGTAGCAAAGTTGAGGAAATCAAGTAACTGGGTAGTGGTGGAACGTTTAGACCTAAAGCCGTGCTGAGTATCATAGATCAGTTCGTTTTCTGACATAAAATCGTATAAACTGTCCCTAACAATCGATTCAAGTACTTTACTCACTGACGACGTAAGGCTTATCGGGCGATAGTTGCAACATTCGTTTCGTTCGCCAGACCCTTTGAAAATTGGGACAACCTTTGCATCTCGCCACTGAGATGCAAAGGTTCCAGATTGTAGAGATAGTTGGAAGAGTTTCGCCAGCGGTTCAGCCATGACTTCCCTACAATTCAGAAGGAAGTTGTTTGGAACACAAAGACTCAAAGACTTTGGTATATGCTACTCTCAAAGAATTGCGTGATATTTATGATTTTGTCTATAGCATGTTGATTTCTTATTTTATGGTTAACACGCAAACAATTGCGTGATAGGAATTTTACTGAAACGGGAATACGTGAAGGAATTGCGTAGGAACTTCATGATTTTGGCTTATGATATTGGTTTCCAGTATTGTCGAGTTGGGTTCCAAGTAACTTAACGTCGCAACCGATAATATATTTCGATGAGTACTTTACAAAATTATTAGATAATTAGTAATATTATTATCCCACCAAACTAGGTGTTCGGGCATTAAGAACTAAGCCATAGGGTCTGTATAGGTACAAATAATCATTAGCATAGTAATATCAATCGTCATCCCTATATGGAGTGAGTAATCTCTATCGTGAGCTTAGTACAGGGGTTAACTTCGTGAGTAAACCCAGAGCGAGTAATGGGCGTGGATTAGGACTATCGTTCTTGATACCCCTTCTTTCCTCCTAACCACATGTGTCGCACGCCTTCCAGGTGCTTGAGGATTGAGAGAGAAAAACTTTCAACTGGGGCGGTGTTCGTTCTAACCACCCAGTCTTAAATAATGCAGTGCGCATGCCTTCCCGGTGTAACTAGTGCAACATAAAAGACGATTACTGTTAATCTAGGAGCTAGGTTCAGGTATTCAGATAATGGTAGGGGTCGCAGCCTTCCAGGGCGTCCTTATGAAACTCAAACGCGCATTAATAAATTGTAAGGGCTATTACTAGTGTAAATCTAAGGCTTAGGTTTAGGTATATAAATAATCGTACGGTCGCAGCTTGCCGTCTTGTCCGTATCAACCTCAAAAGCGGAAATTCATAAATACTAAATAACCTAAATCCTAAACTTAATAGGAAAAAGAAAAGCCAGTAGCGTCGTACTTGTACTAGAGCTGAGTTACAATTAAAACAGCACAACATCATCCTTATTTTAGATCACATGACGCCATTCAAAAAATCGATTTTAACCCAACTGTTTAGTGTTAATAATGACAATAACAGCACATCATATACAGCTCTGTAAAATTATCCAAAATCTCATCAATATAGCTGAAGTGTTTGTGTGTGGAAATATGGTTGCTTTCGGTAATTTCGGGTCTCAAGCGCACATAAAACACCTCTTGTCCAAAATAAAGGATTTTAAACGAGCCTTGTAGAAAATCATTATAAAACAAGATTGATAAAATCTTATAGATCTTTGTTGATCTGCAAAATTAGCTTTTGGTGGTTTAGATATCTCCAACATTTGTCGAGCTAGAATCCAAAACATGTTTTCCTTCCAACATAACACGACCGCATTTACCCAGTTTTGGGGTAGGATGGTGGAATAGGTTTTTGCATCTAACTAAAGACGCAAATAGAAATTTTAATCTTTCGAAAGAGCTATTGGGTAAGCCGTTCCTCTCAGTCAAAGTTGAATTATGTGTGTCACCCACAAAATCCCAGAAACAAACACAGTCAAAATTAATCATTATGGCCACTGAGATTCTTTCGCTACGATCGTCTCAGTCGCTATATTGAATATGCATTTGTTGTCGCCAGACAATATTCAGGGTAACATTTTGACAAGTTCACAAATATTCAGCCAACCAGATATTTATACATGGAACTGTGTTGATCACCGCAGCTCAAGTACTATTAATTTTTCTTTAGATTCTTGCAAGCATCGTGATAAACGCATTTGGAAAATACAGAATTGCGGCGATGGAGTGCAATGGTGTTGCGGTAAGTTACCGTGAACTTTTATGGATACAGTGATCATTTCAAATTGAATATATCTGTCGTAGATACAGGGACAAGTGATATTGTGGCTTCTCAAAAGCACCCACGAACCACTGCCATAATATAACATAAAAATATCTAGAGAAATAAGCAACTTGTATTAAAAATTCACAAAATCTGCGCAACCTCGGCCAATGAAAAAATCGTGCCCAGATATGTTTTGGATGAGAATCAGCTTATTCTTTTCAGCAACTTGAAACAGCTTTTTAAAGTATTAAAATGAAAGCCATGACATTATACATGGTTCGTGGAAGTGTGCCAAGAGATGCAGGGATCATCCCAGGATGGTATGCCGGCCACTTCATTTTATATATTAAATTCAACCATCGCTACAGCATTCTTCGAAACTTTTATAATAATGAAATTAAATATTTAAAGTGTTACCACGAAAACCGCGAAATTGTTCATGATTTCTTTGGGAAGGGCGTATCAAACAGATATTTTTTGCGCAACTAGGCTAAGAATCACTCTGCGTTATTTAAATGACCAGCAAAATTTTATTTAAATTATAGCAGAACTACTCTATTCATTTTGATCATTGATGAAGAAAAACAAAAATTGAATCATTTTGGCATGTTCCTCGTTCTTTGATACCACACATTCTATGACCAAACAACCCAAGCCGAGGACTGGATTTTCCCTGCTTTTCGGCTCTCCTGCTGTGGCTTAACTCCCGATTCGACCGCGTTATAAATTTTTGATCGGAGTGCCTCCCGACTGATGACCCCGGACCATGAGCGTTCGTACGGAAGCCAGCTGCCAATAATCTACTTTTATCTAAGTACTTATATTGTATATTTTACATACTAATATCTCGAGTGTGAGAGTGAGACGGAGCAAACGTGGTTGCTTTTCCTAAAACCTCTGGAACCCCGAACCCATTGAAAACCTTAAAAATCAATCGTCAACTATTTGCGCTGGTCTCTAGATAACCAAACCATCGTATTCAGTCTACCGGAAAACCTATATTGACAATTCTTGATGACCTGTACGCAATACGTAACCAAATAACTTAAGACATACTATATTCTGGAAATGGGTTCAGTGACCTATACTCATGCATACCCATGAGATTGTCCCAGAGATATCTGGGAAACTGCTGTCGGCCCAGGATTGACGCATTCTTGGAAATTCATTGCTGAATTTCTATTTGTCTAATAGCTCTCGTCGAGAGGATTCGTTTAGTACCAAATTTGACCCGGTAATATTGTTACAAAAAATTTTGCGGATCCGCAAAATCGTTCATAATTTTTCTGCCTTCTTCATATTTTTTCCGCGCGACCTGAGGCAATACCAGTAATGGATATATACTGGTGTTCTGTGGTGGTCAACCATCAGTTTATGCTAAAGCGACGATTCGTTTTTTGGATATTTTAACTCTAAACAGGTGTATTGGCGTCATAACAGGTTTTAAAACAGTTTTTCGCCACTGCTAAAATTTATTACGAAATCGCTATTCCAAAGAACGTTCGATGGCGAATTTTTTAACAAAATTTTTTGCCTCTGTCTTTGGTGATTACTCATTTGGTTATGATTATCCCAGATTATTGGTTTTTGTGAAAAACGTGTTTACGATTAGCACTGTCTTATGAAAACGATATCGTAAACTGGTGCGTTTTGTCATTTCCATAGTGTAGGCAAGGGTTTGGCAATCATATTTAAAAATATCATGATTGCTGTATTATTACTTATTTAGTTATAGTTGTCACAAGTTGATAAACTAGTCGGTAGTGGAACTACATTTGTGAGCGGAGCTTGGGCTGTGGCATTACGAATGTTCTCAATTTTATGTTCTTGTAACTACATTGCATAGGGTTTTATCATTGGTTTTATCATTTATATTTGAATTCTTCGACCCAAAAAAACCCTATAATGGTTTGATCGAAACGATTATGTTTAGATAAATAACACAAATATTGCAAAATTCTCTATTTTAGCTGCATAAAATTAACTAATTAGCTAATTACTAATTAACCACTCAAAATTTTTTAATCCCAAATATCAGGTGCACACTCTGACATGATAGGCTTTCAAACAAAAAAAGTTTTTTAAAATCCGTTCAGTTCCGAACGAACGAACGGACGGACATCGACCTTTTTACTCCCAGACAGAAAATAAAAACGCTTCGCTCGGCTTCGCCGAGCTCCGCTCAACAATTTGGAAAAACAGACTGGTTCATTTTTTGCTCATTTGCCATTTTAGACGTTTTTTCGATTTAGCACATTACATGTAATTTGTATAAAAACACAGTATAGCCTATTTGACGGGACATTTTTACCACTTTTAAATTTTTTTAAGAAATTTACATTTTTTACCACAATTTTTAAAAAAGTTACATCTTTTCGGTGAAGCAGTCGCTTTGAATTGTAGTTTTTGGCGATTTTTTAATTGATATCTTGAAGTTAGCTTAATTTTTTTCATTATTTATGTGATAATTAGGATCAACTATCGCACAGGGAAAAACTCATCACTTCCTCAAAAGTTATTCGATGCCGCTAAATTTTACACACGTTTTGGTAAAAACAATAATCTCCTTATAGTTATAGCGAAAAAAATTTTTTTACCGATGATGTCATTTTGGGCTCCCAAATTGTCAGTTTAAACCGTTTTGGTGTTTTTAAACCGTATTTAACCATTCTATGTCATGTAAAATGATACTGATAGGCGAGAAATTGTTGCTGTTGGTGGGAATATTGACTTTAGCTTCCTATGTAGTAATCATTGATCATCAAAATTGTCAGTTTGGGCACCCAGAGTGTCAGTGTGAGCCGTTTTAGTATATGGGGACCATATTTCAATATCTTATGCCGCGTAAAGTGATACAGGTATTCGAAAGTGGTTGCTGCGGGTGGGAATAGTGAGTTTGCCTGCCGATATAGTAATTATATATAGATTATCAAAAATGTTTTTTGGATTCCAAAGGTGTCTGTTTAAGCCGTTTCGATGTGTCAAGATCATATTTATGTATTCTATGTCATGTAAAGTGATACGCATAGACAAAAATGGTTGCTGTGGTGGTAATAGTGATTTTGACTGCTGAAAATAAGTCGGCACACCTTAAAACAACCCATATACTCTGGAACGCTACGATGCAGCAAACAACAGTGCTCCGACGACAATACCATCGAATTCGGCGTTTTTGAAAGCTAAACATAAGAGTGTTTTGACGCTGCCACCTCGCAATAAGATGCCGCAGAAGCAAAAATATTCTGTGAGAATAGGTCGGCAGACCTTAAAACACCCAGTATCTCACTGGAACGTCATCATACCACGGGTTTCCTGAAATAATAAACTTATATTAAGCGTGCTCGAAAATTCATATTAGGATATCGTGACGCCCATATTTTACAATAGTTTGTAAGAAAGCAAAAAAAATGGTGCTCTGTGTAAATACATCGACGTAGCTTATTTGAACCCATAGCGGCCCATGGAGTCGCTTGACTAATAAGTAATTTACAGCAAAATTGTAGCTCTTGACGAGCTGATTTCAGGATGCGCTCTCCGTTTTTCGCTGCGAAACCTTTATCTCTAAATATAAATCGCGAAAGATAGATACCATGAAGGCCAGATTAAAAAAATGTGACTATTGACCCTTTGGGGCCAATCCAGTCCCGCAAGACGGCGGGTTTAGCATCTAACAAAAGGATACAAATAGAATGAATTTTTGATCGGCTAATCAGAAAGAAAGATTTGTGAAGATCTATTCATCCAATGATGAGTTGTGATCTCTACAAACAGGCAAAAAAGAAATTTTTTCGATTTTTGCCGCTAACAAAGCTATAGGCGGAAACTCGCTCCGATGTGATATTATTGTCCACTAATGATGCTTTCGCTTCTCCAGGTGGTTGGATGGTAATCCCAACGTAATTTATTGCTGCTTATTTGTAATAATAGCTATGGGGTAGGTTTTTTATGTATGGTAATATTTAGTATGTGGCATAAGTCTGGTTTATAAGCACATGTTATCTTTGTGCGAGCTATTTGCGACAATGAGGAGTATTGCTAAACTATCTTGTGGTTTTACATTTCTTTTCATTTTTTCAGATATCTCATGGAGGAGCTGGAAAAAATTATGTTGAAAACGAAGTACCTGATAAATTTAATCCGGTGAAGCAATCTTCATCGAAACGGCGAAGAAGTAGTACACCTACAGACGCGAAACGTTCACGCAAGCACAAACACAAAGATCGGTATGTGTGCTAGGGACTTGTGTTTAAAAGTTTGAATCCACTACAATTCCACTTCCTGCCTAAATTATCCTCTCAACGAGAACTGCAATTTTGTCGTTAATCTTTTTTGTCAGGACAGTCGTTTTCAAACCAAACCCCATAAAAAGAAATTTCTAGAAAAGTATACCAAGTTGCTTGAAATACGTTTTAGTTTTAGTGACAATTGTAGCAGCGGTGGAAAATTTCGTTTGCTTCTTAGTCATTGTAACCATGCGCCTTTTTCCACTTGGAGCAAAGACCGTGAAATGTTGAAGGATCAAGAGTTTAGTTAACGTATATACCGTCTGAACTTGAATTTAAGCAATTGTGATTCTGTGTTTACTTCAATTGACTACCGATGCTTTATATCTTATTATTTATAAATTATTTTCAGCATCGGCAAAGGATACTGGTAGTTACATAGTTAGCTTATGATTGAACGAACATATTTAATGGAATGAATTTACAGTTACATACTGTATCTTTGAACGATTCTTTGTTACTACAAAATATATTATTCGTAGCCGTTTTAGTAAATGATATGCAAAAATAAAATCTAAGTAGTAGCTTGCCTTATCGCTAAGATAGTGCAGTATGAGTGTTGAATATGCAAGTTAAAGAGAACACATCTTCATCGAGCATCAAAACACAGTGAGCTTTCTTTGTTACTACAAAATATATATATTATTCGTAGCCGTTTTAGTAAATGATATACAAAAATAAAATCTAAGTAGTAATTTGCCTTATCGCTAAGATGGTGCAGTATGAGTGTTGAATATGCAATTTAAAGAGAACACATCTTCATCGAGCATCAAAACACAGTGAGCGGTATGGTTGCTTGAATAGTTGAGAAGATACATACTCTTAATTTGCTCGTACGAGAGGATAAATTACACTGCAAAATAAGATCAAAAACATTCATATATACCAAGGGGTTGCGTAGATATTCTTTTTGGGTATTATGGGTCCCGTGGGCACATTGAAGAACCCGCTTTGACCCTTCAACATAAATAATGACAATTGCAACACACCGTTTGCAGCTATATAGAGGATGAATTGATCTTCAGAATGAGAGCAAAACACCCATCTCGGACCATGGCGGAGAAATTACCAGTTTCGTTTTTTTTGTCCAATGGTCATATTGAAAACCTCGTTTTGACCCCAGCATACAGCTTAAATAATGAGTTTAATTGACACTCGATTTCATCTACATAGAGAATAAATTGCTCTACCAAATGAGACCAAAATCCCCAATATATCTGCAGCGTTTGAAAAATGAGCCTATTGAAAAATCAGTTTTGATCCAAACCTGCAGCTCAAATAGTGGCCATAGCAGCGCCCCATTCGCTGCTATATAAAGGATGAATTTCTCCACAAAGTGAGACCAAAACTTCCGTATAGCTCGAGCGTTTGAGGAGGTATTAACATTTTCGTGTTTTTTCGGTCTCAGGGGCCATCTTAATACCCGTTTTGACCCAAATCCTACATCGTAAGAGAACCACGTAGAAAAACACTATTTAAATTATTATGGAAGCTTATTTGCTCTGCAAACTGAGCCTAATTTGACTTATGTGTCTACATCGCTTGTTGAGTTACATACAAAAATAACGTTATTTTTGGTCGCCTTCGGGACCCGATGCAAGCCCGTTCTGCCCGCTTTCCGGAGGGGGAAGATGTTAAAATCGGTATTTGCGTCTAAATAAAAGGCGCAAATAGATTTTCCAAGCTTTCAATTGAGATATGTGTGCATCAGTACGCCCAGCCAAAGTTGAGCTGTATATACCTGCCATTCTAAAAACCCAGTAACGGACGTTGCCGACTTTCACCACTGTCACGGCTACTAAGAATACTTCGCTTCGCTCGTATCAGTTAAGGTTCTACTAAAAAGTCAAATATATTTTAGCAGTTTTAAGACTTCACAATCTTTATAATATGCTAATTACCTGGTTAAGCTTATAAAGTGTCATCAGATAAGCAAAGCTTTGTAGGGTATACTGTTTAAGAATAATAGGGAATGTGTTCTCAATTTCATAACGTTACAGATTTGTTAAACCTATTTCGTAATTTTTAGCGGTCATCGGGAAAAGAAAAAACGTCGTAGCGGAAGCAAGGAAGGAAAGGTGCGACATAAAGACAACGTAGGAAAGTAAGTCGCAAAATCGGCGCTTTTTGTTATAACTTTAATTGATTTGATTCGCTTGTGGCCTGATTTCAATGCAGTTGGACATTGAGACCTTAAAATACGCAGATCCGTGATAAGTTACAGTCACGAAGATAACTAGGTGTAGACATGGACAAGTGTGTATGAACGAAATTTTTTGGTGCGCAGACGACGAAATTTTATAAAATGCAGAGATTCAACCTTCATCTGGATGCGAATGGACGAAATATTGTCCTCCTGCATCCGTTTTTGAGCATTCACCTTTGCTCTTGACTAATGTCTTGATAGCCTATAATTGTGGCTATAATGCTCTGTTTAATTTTTGTCCGACGTCTACATTAGCACTTTTCATTTTTTGCTAGATCGACTGAACTGTCGTATAAGCGTTAGTAAGCTTATCTGTTAGACTTTAGTGAGCCCTTAGAATAAATTTTCAACTAGAATTGTAATGTTTAACTTTTTACTGGTAGTCTAAATATTCCCATTGTTCGGCGTCAGAGGTCAAATGAGGTTTTTTACGCCATTTTAGTACGCTTCACGAAGCAAGGTTATTTTTAGCTTAACTCTATAATTTTTTTCTTTGGTTGCTTTTATTTCATAGCACAATGATAAATTCCGATGTATGTTTTTTGTTTTTCGATTAAGGCTTCAGTTATGGAGTTTGAGGTATGGCACCCTCGTGGTTTCTCGTCCCAAAATTCGAAAATATTTTTTGACCTCCGGGGCGGCGGAAAGCTTTCACATGACCGGTTTTCAGGCATGGGAAACTCTTTGTCGGTGTTGATTTTGCTCTATGCCATATGGTTCCATGGGTACGGGGGTAGGGAACCCCCATTGTTCGGGGTGAGAGGTCAAATGAGGGTTTTTACCCGATTTTAGTACCCCTCACAGAAGAAAGACATCTTAATTTTCGAATTTTTTCTCTGGTTGGTTTTATTTCATAGTAAAATGATAAATGTTGATGTTTTTGTTTTGCGATTAATTCTCCAGTTGTGGAGTTATATGGTTTGACCTGTGGCACCCTCGTGGTTTCTCTATCTAAAATTCGAAAATTTCTGACGTTTTTGGCAGCTGAAAAGTTTTGGGGGTTTTCGGGCATTGCAAGCGCATTGCCGGTGGTGCTTTTGCTCTTCGATCCATTATGGATACTTCCATGCGTAAGCGGGCAAGGCGCCCCATGATTCCTTGACCCAAAATTCCTAATGTAATTGTGACGTCCTGGGATGCTGATAGCTTTGGGATTTACTACACTATGAAATCTCCAGAGAGTTACTAGCAGTTTTTTGTGAGGCGTAGAGTATTGCTGACAAAGAGATGGTGATGGGTGTATCCACGGTTTTTAGCATTTTTTGCGTAATTTACGCGTTTTAGAGGACATTTTTCGCATTTTTGACCAAACTTTGCGTAATTTATTTACGCCTTTTATTTCTAGGTCCGGACAAACTCAGCTTACATATGGACCGGATATTTTCCACAAAATATTCGAAGCCTAAGTCAATTGGTATTTGAGGCCAAAGTTGGGCCCGACGTCATATGTAGTTATCTGTGACATTACCACTTCTAACTATATATTAATAGACTCGTGGCTCAAAATAAGTTCCTATGGGCTTTCACAGGTGCTGATTTTAAATCTTCGCTGTATTTAAACGTATCTCTTCGTGTAGAGGTAGTTATATCAGTGGTTTAGACAAGGTGAGCGGTGAGAAACGGCCAATGTCATGCGGTCTGTTGCAAATTCTGTTTGTTTTCTGTTACTGTTTTTGTTAAGATTCTTATATATACATAGATTACATACATATGTTGTTCCCGATTTGTAAGCAGTTCTGAGGTAGAGTTACCCCATGTAGGGTGCGTATTAGATATCTGACTATCGGTTTTGCTGCATCTATGCCTTATTGAACAACACATTAATAAATATTTTTTGGTGAGTTACGTCTTTGTTTCGTAACAGGAATATATATTTTTAATGAATTGTGCCACGGTATGTTAACGTTATAGTTTTTCATTTCTCCGAATTCGTACACTTGGCATGTCGCCAAGATTCTAGTTTTATGTTGTTTGGGTATGTACTACGACAGGTCATCAAAAAATGTTTATATAGGTTGCCGGTAGCTGAATACAATTTTTTGGTATCTAGAGACCAACATATATACTTGATGCGTTGTCAGTTTTTTTTACATGTTTACGTCGTTTTAGGATTTTCAATAGTTTTATGGTTCAACATGATTTAGGGTGGTATATACATCAAAATACAGCCTGTTACAGGTTATTAGACAAATCGATAACTTAAAAATGAAACCACGCTCGCTCCGTTTATCCATTTCACAGTCGCTTGCAAGATACTAGCATGGTGAATCGACTATTCGTTTTAGCTTTTTGATACCTCAACTCCAGGGTGATGTACTGGAATTAGTACGTCTTTAAAAACATCGCGTCTTTCGATTCCGGTGTTCACAGAGCTCTTGACATTAGTATTTTAAAATATTTTTCATAATGTATTGCTCATTTGTTTATACCAGACAAAATTGTTGTTGCAACGGAGCGAGCGGGGTAGCCAAATTCGTGAAATTTTTTGGTCAACTCATAACTCATCATCGGGTGGTTGGACTTTGATACTGTTTTGTTCTATAACGATGTTCCCTTTAGATAACACTAAGAGCTCCTATTTCGTATTGTGAGTCATGATGGCCAATAATGTGCAATTTGACTACATTATATTTTTATGGGGTATTAAAGGTTTTATGGTTGACCAACCTGATTTTCGGAACAGCCTGGCTTCATTTGATTGATTATGTATTGTTTGCACGGATTCACGAATTGTTTTCTTTTTATGTACGCTATATACGATGGTTTTGTTGTCTAGAGTCCTGCACGAATATTTCAGACCCCTTCAGGGGATTTTAAGGAGTTTAGGGTCGACGAATCCGAATTCCATTATAGTCTGTCTTCAGTTGTTTGGTTAAATTACAGATGTCACAGAATATTGAACGGTCTATGTAAACTCAACTATGTTGATTACACTTTTGTGGTCATGTAAAATCTAATAGTAACATGCGTTTTCGGATGTTTAAAGGGATTTAAGGGCGACGTAGGCGAGCTTTTTATATCGAAACCACTTAATATCCCTTATTTCTTTATGCTATATTTTATGGTTCTTGAGATAAAACCATTTTAAGTTGGAATTAGCACAAAATCTGTTGTAGGTCAATACAGAATGGTACCCATAGATGAACTACATTTGTTCCATTTCACTCTCGCTTTGCGAGAGGTTAGATTTAACGTGCTTCACACCATTTGCATTGAAGGCTCCTACAGCTAAATTATTATTGACGTGATATTGGTTAATTTAACGTAATCATATCGATATTTGATTACCTATTCACTTAAGTATGTCAGCAAATGATACAATAAAGGCGGGGTAATTAGTGGTACTGTCGTTTCAAATTACGGTTTCTATCCGGGCATGCTTAACTGTTAACAGGGAAAATGGCGTTGTTTAGAATTTTTTGTCTTAAATATGTAGTGAAAAAGCATTCCCATGTTTAATGTCGTGTTCTTCCGTTGGTTTGGACATTTGTGCTAGGTTTATCGTGTTAGATGGTTTTACTTTTGCGTTAGGATAAAACAGATTGTTTCGCTGGGACTAAAATTATGTTTAGTTTTGCATTGTTGACCTCAATATTCATCTGTTATGGGCTTGCGGGTAGTAATTTTGTAAATGTTCAGAGCATGCGTAAATATGGATTTTTTATTTGTCATATTCTCTTTGCTTCAGGTCAAGCGATGATGAGGAGACGGCTGAAAACAAAAAAGTGACAGCCGCAAACGAACCGTTGTCTTTAGAACAATTGCTTACGAAAAGACAAGCTGAACAGGAGGCACAAAATAAGGTATATACCTGTTGCGCCATGCTATATTTTAATAGAGCTATATTAATAACTATTCGTCATAGTATGTGAATATATGTCATTCTAATATCCAGATGTTTTAACGAGGAGAAACATATCGAAATAGCCATTGTTTACTTACCCATACATAATGCCTTCTAATGAAACAAACTACAAAATAGGTCTATACTGACTGTCGAAATGTTCATTCCTCACCTCTCTTTAAAGTGCCTGTAAATAAACCAACAGGTAAACGGAACACAACGGTAATTTATAGCGCATTTCAAAACCGTAGGATCATTGTTTTTCCACAAATGACTAAAATGCCGATTTTTTCGAAATTTACCAATCACAAGTTTCGGAATAGTGTTATGGTGCATTTTTCATAGTTGCAGTTTCCTATCATTGCATATAATCACATTCAACGTAATATGCTTTAATTTTTCACCAACATTTTAGCTGCCAGCGCACTTCCAGAGGAATGACGACATATGTGTTAAATAAATGATCAGCCCACCTATCCGCAATAATTAAAAAAACTCAGTCAAACTTTTGAAACTTGTACTTATCGGGATTATGATTAAACATGGCTGATATTTAAAACGGCTGGAATACTGTGTACCTGCAGTACGGTTGTCGTTTTTGAAGAAAAGAAAGAATTCGTTAAAAGCTCTTTTGTTATACTTGAAATTGTCATGCGACGCAGTATATCCAAGACGACAAAGTCTTAAATTGCCGTTTATGTTTCACGAATTGTTGGACAGTTTGATAGTTCCGTATAGGTGTAGATTGGGTGTGTCTAAACACCGCTTTGCTTGTTTACCATGAACCTTGCCGTGAACGCTTCTCCAGCGTTCAAGCCAAAACGATCAGCGAAATTCTTGCTTGATTATTGTATTCCGTGTTGAAAAATTTGCCATGGGCGCTGGAGACACGAAAGCCTTTTTAGGAGGAGGTTTGATGATAATTCATATTGTGAAAAAGAAAAACATATTATAGTTACTAATAAACATAATAAATTACAAAAAAATGAGCGGTGCAATAGTCAAAGTATATTATATCTTGTTTATGTATACATGTATTTCAACTACATATTTAATCAATTTATACTAAATATCACGTTTTAGCCATTTGATGTCAGAAAGCTAGCTAGGTAAAAATTTAGCAAATTAAGTAGTAATATCACTTATTTAACTAATTAGCAAACACGATAAAATCATATAGGTTTAAAAGTCATTATATTCATGATCAGCGATGTCGAAAACCCCCGAGTGCCAAAAGATCAACAATTTAAGGTCATTTTAAAATTTGCATAAAATTAACTAATTAGCATATACGGCCAAGTTTTAGAGCTTCAGAAATATATTGCGTGATCACCGTCATAGAAAACCCCCATGTGCAATTTTTTTATTTCGGAGCAATTTGAAAATTTTCAAAAATTAGCTAATTAATAACTAATTAGCATATTTTAACATCCCTAATAGTAATAAACACCAGATTCATAATCAGCACGGCGAGAGGTAATACACGCACCAAAATAATGGCTTTACAATAATTATTGAAAAATAAGCAATTTTGTTTGAAAATGCTAAAAATAGGCTGACATGCTTAATTACTAATTAACTAAGGCAAATTTTGACAAAATCTATATGTCTTGCACCTGTCTAATATTATACCTTTCAAACAATTTTTTTAATCGGCCCAATTCAATGGACGGACAGACGGTGCCGAATTTTTCCCCTCTGACGAAAACAAGAACGCTTCGCTCTACTCAAGGATAGTAAGCCACAGCTGTGAAACCGACGTTTAAACGAAGCTATATTTGGGGCATCTACTGCATATTCATTGAGTGAGTTCCAGTCTGGTATTGCGATAAGGAATAAAACTTTTTCTGACATCATGTCGAGGAGTTTGACGGATTTGTAGCTTAAATTTATGACTGCGCGTGGTACGATTTCCGATCTCGCAGAAAAAAGAAGTTTTCAAGTCTATTAGATCATGTGTAATCTTGTGGATAAGAATTAGGTCGTTTCTTATCTGTATTGTACTCAAGCTTTGTAGACCAAGATATTGGAGACGTTCATTATACGTTAAATGTCTAATATAAGGTATGAGTTTAGTAGCGTGTCTCTGAACCGACTCAATTAAACGTTTGTCACGCTAGTGGAATGGATAGCAGACTGCTACTGCATACTCCAGGTGTGGTTGACCGAGAGGTTTGTACAGACTTAGAAAATTGATTTTTGTCCAGTGTTTCACAGTCCTGCTCAAGAGACCCACTTATCGCCGAGTCTTGGTCGCGGCGAATGCACAATGTTTAGAAAATTTTAAATCAGCCGTCATTAATTAATATTGATCTGACGGGTCTAATATATAGTTTCTAAGTGGTATGCGGAATAGGGTTGCGGTAGCCACAGTTAATTATACAGCATTTATGACTATTATAATCTAGCAACCACAATTTTGACAACAAATCTAAGCCTTCAAGGTCTCGTTGTAAATCGTCATAATCTAATTCTAGCATAGTATTTGACGATATGCGCCTTGGCATCCGCAAATCATTAGCGAATTTGAACATAGGATAACTAACAAATTCATCTAAATCGGTGACGTAGATAAGAAACAAGAGAGGATATAGCGTGGTTCTTTGGGGGACGCCGCTGTCTACTGAAGTCCACGAGGGGAAGTTACCGTTTTCAGGAAAATACCAAACGTTGGAGTGATGCTGAGTTATTGCCGAACCCTGTTCGGGCGCGGTGGATACTTTTTCACGCAACTGCCGGGCCGCCTTAAAATCTACCAATTGCTTCTTGGTTCGGTGGAGATTGATATAACATTTAAACAGGGAAGACGAAACGACAACATTTCGCAGGTGTTTAGCATTGTTCAAAAATTCGCCTCGCACTAAAGCACCGTTAAAAACAACTTTTATAAAACGTGGCGTACCAGCTACAAATTTGCCGATTGCATAAATCTGTTCTATCGATGATATATTAAAAGAAGCATTGATAGTGCACTTAACTTCAACAAGACAGTTGACGTCGTGTGCTTTCCTGTCGGCAGCTACTTCAGCTATTGATTCTGTCAACGCGGATATGGTTGCATTTTTTCCGTAACTCAGGATCTTCTATTTCCTTTAGGATATCATTCACAGCAGTATTATTAACATTAGATGTCTTGTCACCAGAACCGAAGGGGAGACGTGTAGCAATGAAACATTTACTATTAAAGTTGTGACAAATTTTCATTTTCAGCTGATTTTTCTCGAAATCAGAAAGTCGTGATTTAATAGACGACATCTCTTTAAACACATTCGCGACAAAACAAACAAAAGCTAGATTTTGGACGGGGGACATCCGGCAAAGGTTGTGCTGCTAACCCTCCCACACACACGATATACTTACATTTACCTCATGACATCTTGTTATCAATATCCGATATGATGTCATTGCACGACAGGCATTGAGGCGAAATATCATTGATGTCCGAATAAGAATCAGATCGAGTATTCACCATATTTATAAATTATAACAAGATAAATCTGAATAAATTATGTATAGTTCTTGTCCTTTATATCAATGATTCTGTGTGAGATTTTAGCAACTTTGACATCTCATTACTTCCGAATCTAATAAATCATTAAGAATATTAAGTTGATGTGGTTCAGAATATCGAGATTGCCTTGTTCGGGAATTATCTAGCGCTGACTAACTGCGTGCAGGCAGAATGGTACTGGTTTTGTGCACATTCTGGCTAGCTTCTCTAAACCGCCTCCTCTCCTCTCGATCTGCCCCTCCACGATTCAATCCCATTATAAATTTTGAATCGGAGTGCCTCCGTACTGATGCCCCTGTTCAGCGACTGAACGTGGAAAAGCCAGTTTGGTTACGCTTTGATACTGTTTCAATAGAATTATTTTATAGTGGTAACACTATTGTAATCATTTTAAATCCATCTCACTTCTGTGTGGCGTTCATTTATTTTCACAATACGCTTCATGTGCGCAAACGTCGCAGTTAATAATGAGTCACATTTCAGTGTCATCATTACATAATGTATGTACGCTAAGCAATGACATTGTAATTGTTATGGTCATATAAATTAACAAATTAAGCCAATCCCCGGAAATGGACGTGTGTCATTTTGAAGCTTTGTAAGTGCATGCACAGAACCTGATAACTACTAAAAACATAACTATATACTGCCTTCTTTTAATACTATTTTAATTGGCAGGATAATTATTGATTTATTGGTACTGTCAGATACCTGCCTGTTGTGACCATATATAAATGTTTGCATGCATTTATGTGGTCTCTCAGCGTATACCTTTTGTGTTTTAGCCTAAGTTTCTAACCAAAGAGGAGCGTGAAAAGGTTGCGCTTCAGAAACGCGCTGAAGCAGTTGAAGAAGAACGAAGGAAGCGCGATGAAGAACGGAAAATAAGACAGACATTTTTCGAAGTAGCACGACAAGATCGTAAGTATTGAGCAATATTAATTTGAAACTGTTTATATAGGCTTTGGAAAATTAAGTTCCGTGTTTGATAAACGAAGACCCAGACGTAAAAATAACTTTGTTAAAGATTTGAGGCGTAATAGCTGGTTGATTCAGCGCAATTGTTTGAAAACCTTGATCCAACAAGCTTTAGATCTATGTATAGAAAAAGTAGAAACCAATTTAGCCAGAACGTAGTGAAACGTAGTGGCGACTGTGTGTTGCAGTGGTGAAATCTTTAAATTACGTCTGTGTGTGTGTGATCGGCCATAACTCGGGAACGACTTAACCGATTTTTCATGATCTTGGGCTCATTCGATTTATCGTGTACATCCCCCAGTGTTTTTTGATTTGGGGTCTGGTTCGGGGGTCAGGAATCAAAATGTGGGTTTTTGGTCCCATTTTAGGACCCCTCAGGAAAGTAGGGTTATTTTTATCTTAACATTAAAATTTTTGCTCTGGTTGGTTTTATTTCATAGTGAAATGGCAAATGCCGATGCCTCTTTTTTGTTTTTCGATTATGGCTCCGGTGCTAGAGTTGTGGGTTTGAGGTATGATGCCTCAATGGTTTCTCCACCCAAAATTCGAAAATTTGTTCTGATATTCTGACCGGCTGAAAAGTTTCACTTGGGGATTTTCGAGCATGAGAAACTCTTTCTCGGTGTTGGGTTTGCTTTGTAACCCATGGTTCTATGGGTACGGGGGTATGGCGTTATCAAGGTTCGGGGTCAGAGAGCAAAGTAAAGTTTTTTAACTGATTTTAGTACCCTTCACGGAAGCAAGGTTGTTTTATCTTAACTTTCGAATATTTTCTATACTTGGTTTTATTTCATAGTAAAATGATAAATACCGATGCCTCTTTTTTATTTTTCGATTAAGGCTCCGGTTCATGGGGTTTCAGGTATGGCACCCCCGTTCTCGACCCAAAATTCGAAAATTTGTTCTGACGTCATGGGCGGCTAAACAGTTTTACTTGGCAGTTTTCGGGCATGACAAACTCATTGTTGGTGTTGATTTTGCTTTGCGATCCAGGATTCTATGATTACAGGGCTATGGCGCCGCCATGGTTCATCGACCCAAAATTCCTAATTACTGTATACGTCTTGGAGGCTGATAGCTTGCACCTGGGGGTTTTGGGGCATGGCAAACTTATTGCCGCTGTTAATTTTGTTCTAACTTGTGCGGTATTGTGTGATATCCACATATAGCATGTCGACGTATGCTATCGAGAGCTGATTGGCTGTGCAAGCAAAAGGCGTTTGTGTACCTATGCTTCACTACGTTCTGCTATCTCGATAGAGATACAGGGCTATGTATGATGCGCAGCAGTGCACGATGTGCATGTCTGCAGTAAATTGGTCCATGGTTCATCGACCCAAAATTCCTAATTACTGTTACGTCTTGGAGGCTGATAGCTGGCACCTAGGGGTTTTGGGGCATGGGAAACTTATTGCACCTGTTAGTTTTGTTCTAACTTGTGCGGTATTGTGTGATATCCACATATAGCATGTCGACGTATGCTATCGAGAGGCAAAAGGCGTTTGTGTACCTATGCTTCACTACGTTCTGCTATCTGGATAGAGCTACTAGTTACAGGGCTATGTATGATGCACAGCAGTGCACGATATGCATGTCTGCAATAAATTGAGCCAAATCAGTGTTCATCCATATACATCAAAATATATGTTTTATATTTCTTGTAGATAACAAAATCGGAAAATGAGGTGTCTGAAGCATTTGCGCTCTGGAAAATCCTGGAAAACATAATGGCGTCCTGGGTAATCTTGGAATTTAATGCGACTGTAGTACAAATTTAGTCGAGTATCCCTGGAAATTTCTTTTTAGATAACGAAATCGGAAAATGAGGTATCTGCGGTATTCGAGCTCTGGAAAATAATGGAAAACACATGTTGTCCTAGGTAATCGTTGAATTTAGTCAAGTATCATTGAATTTAGTCAAGTATCCCTGGAAATGGATGGAATTCAGTAGCCAAATGTATATACAATAATGCACGCAAAATCTTTCCTGAACTACCTCGAAAATGTCTGAGGTAACTGAACCGAATGATAATGTATTGTATATTATATAACATAATCCATTTTTGCTATTATCGTCGTAACATATCAATTTTAAAGGTTTATCTCGAGTGTAATATCGGTTTGTCACTATTGTTTTGTCGATAATCTTTGTTGTTTCTTCAAAGCATCCACTTTTTTGATGAACAAATCAAATTTAAATAGCTGTATTAAGAATCGATACGATAGTTTTTTTTGACTTTTGTAGTGATTGTGGAGCGAATACGCGCACCTGTACTCCACTATTGCGGGGTACTCATGCGCCTAGATTTGAAAACTGATAATATTGTATTCAGATCGGCGACGAGATTACCGCGAGAGAGATTACCATCATCGTGATCGCGATCGCGACCGAAGAGATCCCCGCGACGACCGCGATCGTGATGATCGTAGCGATAGAGATCGTGGAAAACTACGCGACGACAGTGAGAAGACGAATGACGCGGCAGTTATCAGCGACCCAAGCAACAATTCGAGTTTAAACGAGGTTGTCGCAACACAACAAGAGCTGGTCGCTATTAAAGTTAGTTTGAGAATAATGATAATCTTTAGTAACTCGGTCCATCGGCATAACTATAATTTGTGGATGATTAAAATTAGAATTGGTTTTGATTATTTATTGCATAAAGCAAGAGTGCATTTTATTGGGATCATTGCGTCACTCGACTACTGTCTAATGCAAAGTTCACGTTATATTTTAGATTTTTTAAACTTAGCCTTGATGTCTGGGGTATTAACCGCATTGATAACCGTGGGGTATTAGCCGCATTGATAACCGTGATTTGAGAAGGAGGTGTTAGTGGAACGACCAGTATTAAAGTGTGGTCTCGCAAACACTGCCAAGTTTTGAAGGTTTGGCTGATAGACCGAGGATGTCAAACTGGCAAATCTTTAAAATTGTGGGTGTCGGTCAAACTACATTTCTCAATGGGAGATCCAACTAAGTCTTCGAAAATCGAAAGTTAACATTAATACAGGTTTGATAAGTTCGGAACATAACAAAAAATTATTAGTTGATTTAATATATAAATGACAACAGTGTCTTATTCTTTCACCATATGATTATGAGCTTTAGCTCGGAGAAATATCAACTAATCATGAAGAAGATTCATTTCACCAAGCCTGGAGAAAATGTTTCATTGTTCAGAGGGACGGTGGAAATCGGATGGTACAATAAATATCGGTCGATAAATAAAACAACCGTCGAAATTGCATTGACGTGTGACCTTTCGTGCAAGTCCTAGAAGGACAGTCATGTGCCAATTTGACTACATGTCAAGCCGTTGGACCCCTTATATATTATTCCGAAGGTCAATTTATTTACTTACTAAATTTCGAGAAATATTACGTCTTTAAGCACCAATTTTCAACAGATCTAGAGTTTGAATGGCGTAGCACAATGTGTATGGCTGGATATACAGATACTATTACTTTTTCGAAATAATGTATATACCGGCATTTTATTGGGCCGAAAACTCGTGGGATCTCGGGGATTGAACCAACCCTCGAGGTTGGGGGTCGGCGGATTCATATAAAGTTGCGGGCGGGAATTTTAAAAGCGAAAAATACTTTACCAAATACAATTACATTATACCTTACATATATATTGCATATTGTAAAATTGGTACTGCAGTAAATTCTATAGAATACATATATCACAATAAAGGCCTACAAGCTACATTGCTTGACATGTGTCAATAAATGCGCGACATGTTAAATTTTGGCTGCAAAAATACTGTTAACAATGAATAAATCTTTGACCATGTCATTTTGCATATAGGATCGTTATCTTGGGGTTGTGAAAAAGAAACGACGCGCCCGTCGCTTTAACGAACGCAAATTTGTGTTCGACTGGGACGCTTCCGAAGACACGGCCGACGATTACAATTCAATTTACAAAAATCGTCATCAAGTGCAGTTCTTCGGACGTGGCCACCTTGCCGGAATCGATATTAAAGCTCAAAAGAAACAACAAACAAAATTTTATGCCGAGTTGTTGGAAAAACGGCGTACAAACGCGGAAAAAGACCAAGAAGAGTAAGTTGCGACATCACAGAGTTATTAGATTTAGTAATAACCGCAACTAATTGAGCACAGTTTTATTCCGTTTTCGCAGAGAGGCACTTCTTATGTGTCGTGCAGTCATTGACAGTCTTCCATATTGGTTCAGCAATTATTTCGCAGTTAAATTCTGATACGTTGTTTCTCTCATTGCTTGAAATTTTTGTGCAAGCAATTCAATCAGCTGCGTATACATATATATAATATATATTTCCGGGGTATAAGCTCGCGGTGACGTGTGCCCTGTTATGGTGGCTTTTACTGCTGACATGTTTTTTGAAGTGGATTCAAAGCTTGAACAGAGATTCTATGCTTTATGCTATTTCTGGTATTTTGAAAATTCGTACAAAAGTCCCATTACACTCTTATTAACTGTCCCGTGTTATTTTCTATGTTTCGTTTGCAACACAATACTAATACAATACTTTGGCAGTGCTGACGTGATTAACTTTTATTAATTTATTATTGTGCAACTTGCTACTAAACCTGAATTATTTGCGCTGCGGCACGGAAAAAGTTGCTCTAGTTGAAACCAGCATATTGGTTAATGGATTTCACATTTTTTCGACGCGTAATATAACCTCATTGTGCGCTTAGCCGTGTCCTTCTACGACTCCATTCATTGCAAAACCGATGTTAATATTGGCAAGTTGTTTTAAGCCTTTTTGGCGTCTCTCAGCTGGCCTGTCCACAGTGGAGGCGGACCCCCACTTTCAAAATCCCCCATGTTCGTGAGATTTTCCCCATGTCCGTCCCCCCACTCGGCCGATACCCCCGTGTTCAACAATTCCAAAAAATTTTTATGTCTAAAAATTTATATTTTTTGTTTGCAAATTGTTTTTTAAACATTAATTACCACTATTTATAATGCTAAAATAGTTTTTAGCTCGAAAATACATTGACGGCAGTAAAATGCATGAAAATATGGAAATATTTAGTATTATAAGCAAAATTTATCCCCCCTCCCAAACTTTAAGATTTTCCCCCGAGAATCAACATGGGGTCCCCGAAGTTCCCCCCACTTTTCGGAGGGCTGTGGACATGCCAGCTCAATGTTTTAGGATAAGACTCTTGCGGAGGCATCGAATCGAAAAATAAAGATGTATCTCCTTATTGAGAGCTTTGATGTTATGCATTTTTGTCATAGAACTGTTTCTCGAGCGATTTGCTTAGGTTTTGAAAATACCCTAAAAGCTAAATTACAAATATTGGCTAAGAGAGCTTCATACTTGCTTGAGGTGAACGATGGGCTTATAGGACGTTAATTACTCCGTTAAACACATTGGTTTCTCTCATTAAAAACTGCTTATGTTATGCCGTTAATCCAGTGGCGCGCTGCAGGCCACTAAGATGCTAAATTATATAATTTTTGCGCTTCAAAATATTGTTATACGCAGAAGTCTAGACATGTGTATAGGTTTTCATGGTTGGTGTATACGATGAAAACAATAGTATTTGCGTGGTATTTATTCAATGTTGCAAGCGATAGGAACGTACAACGTAAAAATATAGCTGTGTATAAATTTCCATTGTTTTTGAAAATTTGGAAATAAATAACAGATTCGGTGCAAGAAATAAAAGCATTTGGTAACAATAATTTAATGTTACTTTGGTTAATGGTTTGAAGGGTTCGTGTGAAAAAAGTTAAAGCAAAAGAAGCCAAACAAAGCTTTGACGACCGACACTGGACCGAGAAGACATTGGCTGAAATGGTCGATCGTGATTGGCGTATATTTCGGGAAGACTACAATATTTCTATCAAAGGTGGTAATATTCCGAAACCAATTCGTGCGTGGTCTGAAGTCGGGCTGCCTGAGGAAATTATACAAGTGATCAAGGATCTCAACTATAAAGTGATTTCCGTTAAATTTTTTACTTATTTTTTCTTAATATAGAACATTTTACAGACTTCTATATTCCCATAGTAAGCAGCCAAAGTTTTAGATGTATTGGTCATGTTTTATAGTCGTTTTAAAGATGGATGTATTTTTGATTAGTAATAAAGTCCTGATTTGTGATACATTGGACATAAGATTCTATAAGCATTCGTGGTGGTTTGATCTCACTGTTAGTAAATAGGGTGTGAATGGGATGGTATTTTTCTGGCCTCTGGGCAAAATTTTCGCTTCCCCCAGTTGGCATAACAATTGACATTAAAAAATCTCTTTATGAAGTTAAAATTTGATTCAATCATGTAAAACATATTTTTAGGTTGCCTTCAAATCGATTAGAGATGTTTTGCACCGTTTTCGAAGAATTTATTGTATATCTTCTAGCGTTTTTCTTTAAAACTAATTTGTTTAAATTTTTATATTGCGAAGCCTTTGTCTTGGCATTTTCTAAACTTATTCGCTTCGCCAGGAAAAATGTATGCTACTAACTTTTCGGGTCGCATGACAATATCAGGCGCCACCTGGATTCAAACTAAGGAGGCCTTCCGGTTCATGTGCATTGGTAATAACCAGCTAATAAAGAAGACGGTGATATACTTTTTTGAGATATATAACTGGCGTACTTCGTTTTCTCTGCTACAGCAGGCTTGGATATAGTTTGCTCCAAGCTTTGATATTAGTGTTATAATTATAGAATATCGGCTATGACGCTATAAGACACTTATCCAAAATATGTGTCAATACCAGTTTTCCAACCCCAAGGCAAGAGACTTATAAACTTTAAATGTACTTATAAACTGATTAATAGCTATTATACAGTTATATTAGTTATTTATATAATTTAACAGGAACCTACGCCTATTCAACGCCAAGCCATTCCGATTGGATTGCAAAATCGCGATGTAATTGGGGTTGCAGAAACTGGCTCGGGAAAAACAGCCGCGTTTCTAATCCCGTTGTTGGTGTGGATTACGTCGCTTCCTAAATTAGTTCGGTAAATATATGACTGGTTTTATTGATGCATGATTTATATGTAACAGATCCATACTGGATCGTTACGAGGTAGATTTATCCTGACCATAGCCCAATGGCAACATTTTATGGCCAACATTTACAAATACCCTATTAATCCTGGCCACAGTGTAATGGCCAACATTTAGTCAAATATCCCATTAATCCTGGCCACAATGTAATGCCGAACATTTTCAAATACCCCATTAATCCTGGCCACAGTCTAATGGCCAAGATTTAATAGAAAGACTAATAATCCTGGCCACAGTCCCATGGCCAACATTTACTTGAATACCCCAATAATCCTAGCCTCAGTCCAATGGCCAACATTTAATAGAACGCTCAATAATGCTGGCCATATTATTGAGTACCGAGTACGGTCAACATTTTTGAATTTAGTTACGGATGTATCCACTACTTAGAATACCTAACGGAGATGACCCAACTGGGTACGAAACCAACCGTTAAATCGAAATACGTACGTGTATATAATTGGAACCAACTAATGATCTTTTCGCGCAAGCGAATACATAAGCCCATTTTTCCCCGCACATACGAACCGACCGCAAGGCCCCTTGATCACCCTATTTATAGACAATATATACGTGCCAAGAATCATAAATCGTTACGCTCGTTAACCTCGCTAGGAATAAAGATTTTCGTCATATTTCGGCCTGCACCGCCGACAGTTTTTGTGATCAAAATGGGTATCGTTATTAACATTTCAGGAATGGATAATCGTCGAAGTATTGCTATCGTATATATATATATATGTTAATTGTAGTGCCATACGTGCACCTATTGGTATACGTATTTTGCATCATATTATCATTATTATAACCATATTGTTGCTGGCCATAAAGGCTTTATTGGAGTACTTGAATTATGGATATATATTAACATTACCATCGCTTCGTTGTACCATTTTGATTGCACGTATTATGCAATTGACCCATATTATCATGATAATACCATATATCTGTGTACCGATGGAATCGTTGTTTGTAATTATAGGTATTTTAGGTGGGTATACTTGGCAGCCTGATTACCGTCGTATATTTGGATTGTACTTGTTAACCGTTTATGTATAACCGTTATACCATATTCATACCGCACTTTCGTGTTGTTTAAAGGCCATAAAAGCGCCTATATTTTGTTATGATTCTATACCGTTTTTATGATGACAATACTCGTATTACACCCTCGGTTATGGCCATATAATTGTAACCATTTATCAATAATTGTACCATATTCTTGTCGTTCGATTGTGTTGATCATGGCCATAAAGGTCTATATTTGAATGTAACCTTCTTGTGCATTTCATTGATGTTTTCAGGATTATGGTTACCTATTGCTGTACGCTTGTAGCTCATAAGTTTGGAGGTACAAATAGTCAAGAATAATTTGTTTCGTTTAGGATGATTTTTAGGAAAAAGATAGGGATCTTTACGCATATAGGCTAGTACTTTTTAGGTAGAGAACGCGCCCGAACCCTTGCCATACCCGGTTTTCGAATGAATAAGACGGTACGACTCCCCGCCTGCACCGATATATAGGAATAGCCCTATCCTGCATGGTAGGACCGCGAAACTTACCCCAAATTTTTATAGAAAAGAGTGGCCGTCAAGGATTCCCGTCACGAGCGTCCTCACGAATGAAAACTGCAAAAATATGGCTGTTCGACCTATAGCGAACAGCAAACGAGCGAATTTCCTGAACATTTTAGTAGGAAAAGTGAAATATCACTTTACCAGTGTTCAATATTAGAGATTACACTGGTAAACTGCAGTAACCAAAATTTTATTTTCGCTGGCAAAGATAACTGATAAAAGTATATGAAATTTATGAAAATTTGGAATCAAAAATAGTGGCTCCGGACTGTAACTCCGGAACCGACGAGAAATCGTAAATTTGGTACTTAACATTTATGATATGAAACATTATGTCTATCTTATGAGACCGGTCTCGTGAGAATCCGACCCGGATCCACGGGCTTATGGGTAAATAACCGTACATGTGGAGCAAATAAAGCACATTTAATTAAATAACTCCACGAATGATTAACACAACTATAAGTATAGGGCCTCGTTAGACTCCTTGAAGCCCAGGCTTTTATTTGAGCCTGGACCGGTCCCGCTGCGCCCACGTTTAGGTACTCCTCCCCGTGAAAATCGCGGAAATCACGCCCCGACCGGCGTGTAAAACCTCGCTAGATTCCCCGTGTCACAATTAACACGAATATATACCCAACACCCCACAGAAATTCAACCCGAATCCGCTAGAGCCGCGAAAACATCTTTAATTCTTTATAAAATCTATCACCCGAGAGCCCACCTTCCTCGCCCTAGAGTCCACCTTCCGAAAGAGGACCTGTTGCATACCATATTGTTCGGACGGACACGCTGAGTCCGAATCCGAATCTAGATTGGCACTATGGCCGTCACCGAGGGAATGGGACAATCTTTTTACATTCCCTGTCTTTGTTTTTTTACATAAGCCGGACGATGGTCACACGTATGTAAGCATCTATGTCTAATATGAACTTAATATTCATACTAAATAAACAGTTCCGTTGTGTCAAATTTATATTAAGGTGGTCTAAGCGACCCGTACGCAGCCGTATCGTTACTACTTCGCAGTTTGATGAGCCGTTAGCTCGGTATTTCTTTGAGTAAACAAGTTTGATACGAAGTGGAGAGCGAGGCGACATTAACTTTATGTTAGCTTGGTATAAAGTTTGGCCTTGTAGCTTAAGCCAATATAGAAGTTTCTAAGCTATAAATGTGAAATTTGTATGAAGTTCGCGTTAAGAGCGAGAGTGCTCATATCAGTAAAGTTTAATATACACTGGCTATGAAATTATAAAGTTTTAATAGTAAGTTATTGGAGCCGACCGCTGAACATTAAGTTCTTAAATCAATAAGCGTGACCCTTCAAGCTTCGTGTAGAGTTAACACTAAATTTGGAATTTGATATAAAACTTGGACAACCACTATCAGTAGAGTTTATTTAATAGCTGAAGTAGTTAGTACAAAGTTTGCTGAAAGTTTGTGAAGTCTAACTATCTTATATGAAGTTTCTAGATAGTATGGTTGAATTAATGGAAATTTTATGTAAAGTAGTAGTGAACAAAGTAATAAATCAACTAAATTATATTAGATTTGGACATAAAATTGGGCCAAGATTCATCAAATTTTGCGACTATAAGAAAGTTTGATTAAAGGATCAAACTTTGGGGTCAAATCGTCCAAAAGTGCTGACCAAGCATTTTTCTTAAAGTTTTAACGACCCCATCAATTATTTTAATTGTCGAAAGTGGCAGAAAATCTAAGTATTTAAACGGCATCACTCAAGCTCTCGAGCTTCAGTCTGACCTCGGCAGCGCAGAGTTCGGTGGGTTTGTAGACCGGCTCTGCTGCTCTTCAATACTTAGTTTGCTGCTTTCTTATTAGCTTACAACTCTTTCTTGCTTTCTTGGTTTTGACTTCGCTATGGACAAGCCGCGGATGGTCGAACAATTGGATCCAAGTACGTAAGTGTGGACAGGGATGTAGGTAGTAATAGCTAAGTTAGTTAGTATTAGTTCAGAGTCATTGATACTAGATAAGTTAGGTCTGGAGCCCAGTCGAGTTACGATAGGCAAGACAGCTAAGCTTTCGCGTTTACCAGTTAATGATTACCTGTCCACACGTTTTGTTTACATGTTAGCCCGGCCCGCGCTGGTTTGTTACGCGAAGCCATGGCCGTGATTAGCCGTCAAAGTAGTTGGTTAGGTTGTCGAAGTCAAGCTGAACCTCCCGCGGGCGATGACATAAGGCACACATCAACGCGTCACTCGCGCATAGATTCATTTTACATGATTCCCTGAGTCGAGTTAGGAACCAAGATATCATCCCTGAGACGATCGAGGTTAAATAAAGAAATTTCTGGACTGAACATTGGAAATGAAACTCTGTATCGTTCTTGGCCATGCTGTTTGCTTTCAGCATTAATAAGTGATTTTAATTCAACATTAATAAGTGATTTTAATTCATGATTAATAAGCGATTTTAATTCACAGTTAGTAAGCGATTTTATTCTACGATTTTACTGTTGTTACGATTTCTTTGGACATGAATTCGTCAGCACGCTTTAGTACTTTGATGGCTGGAGACCCAGAACAAAGCTAGATATTTTGTAGGATAAAATTACTTCAGGAACTTCGTCAAGACTTTAGTTGAACGTTGATAATGCTCTAGATATTTATACTGAGTTGAGAATTTGTACCGAGCCACAGTTCGTTGCACCGACTCAACGTCCTGGGAGTTGGAAAAATCACTTTGTGTAAAAATTTAGTATATCTCAAGAATTACGCCAGGGATTTGGCTGAAATTTTACCCGGACCTAGATAAGGATCCCAGAAACCCGACGACCCCGAAGAGGCTTGCCCCTACCGAAAACGTCGAGTTGGAATATTTAGCGATCCCTTCCAGGAATTTTGTTGGAACTTTTGCTGTTTCTTCGTAGAGATGTCCGTCAACGGACACGGTCTTAAAACTCAACAATGTCGCGTCGGAATCATAAACCCGACGGTCCGACAGGGGTCCGCCCCTACATAAAATGTCAATTGTTAATAACTCAAAATTCCTTCCAGGAATTTTGATGATTTTTATTGTACAAATAGTGGCCCGTTAGGCCTTCCATTTGAGCCCGGAAACTCGTCAAAGCCCTGGCCCATTCAAAAGTTACGGGAAATGCAAACCCGACCAGCGCAACCGCCGCTCAGGATTTAGTTCAAATTTCTTAAATCGTACTTCTTTTGTAAGTAGGTTTTGGTATTGCTTTTACATGTATTTTCGATGATAAAAGAAAAATATTAATTTTCCTAGCGTTGATATCGCCCATTGTGAGAGTTAACATTTCTGCATTTCATAGTTATCGATATCGCCAGCCGCGATATCGAGTCTATCGGGCCCCGGCCCGAGGGATCAATTTTTGCTAGGACCGTTGACCCGGTCTAATAAACCGTTAAATAAGGTTGAGCGCAGCCTCTGTGCAAAATTTCACAGAGAAAGGCTGGCAAATTAGCTAGATTTCGAGAATTATAGGTTTTCCCCTGCCCCTATCGTGTTAGACCAAGAATTTCGGTTGAAAATTAGGAAACCGAACAATCTAGGGATACAAACCGAGTGAAATGCAATTAATAAAATTGTTACGGTTGTCGCGACAACCCTGGCCGCCACTTACTGACTCGCTTCGTCGAGTAGATACCGCTACCAACACAACTTAAATGCTAGTACAGAGTAGAGCTCTTTTCGAGAGCCGTGTTCGATACAAAATAGCATAAACTTTAGTACTTTTAGGATAGTGCCGATGACTTACGAGGCCTCGCCACATATAGTTCTAGTTTTAATCAAATTAGTAGGTACTTGAATACAATTTTAACCCCTGCCTCTATGCCCTGAAATTGGCATGAAATTTGTATAATGATAACGCATAGCCACTCTATTTCCAGCAATTAACCGGACTTATAGGATTTATTGATTGCGCCGTAAATTAGGGACTCACCCAAGCCCGTCCCATGTCCCACATGAGTGCCCTTGCGTAGTAGCAATAGTGAATGATCCGATCGCTTTAGAACAATTTCCACATAAGGAATTGAGTCAAGAGATTAAATTAGTACAGAAAATCAATTAAGTAAGCCAAGTTTGTTAGATCATTTGAACCAGTAGAAGTTGGGAATGCCCCAAAACGGCTCATTACTTCTGTAGTGGCCAACTTACCCGTTTAAGAATATCGTTTCTTGTCATTGCTGAATGATTGAGCACACATTCAATCCTCAAACTTAGGAAACTGGTCGTAGGCCGAATCAATGAATTTTCCCAAACGTTTGTTGACCCGTATAAACAAACCACCAAACTAGTACGATCGTCCGTCCCCATTTGAACGATCCAATTAGTACCTAAGGCGTTTGTAAACCCATACACCTGCATCCAATTTTGAGCTTTACCTGTTGATTGAAGTACCGCCGAGCACTGAGTTAACGCTTTAGTAGTGAACGTTGAAGACTAAGGCAGTGCCTTCAACCTTTGTCAAGTTTAGTAAGAGTCGGTTTGGAACTCTTCAGTAGGCTAAATAGATTGACGAATTACACCAAATTAAGCACTACCCAACCGTCTCGTGTTAGGATGTGATATACCCTAACTTGCACTTCAGAGTTTAGAGTTTAGGGGATTCTTTTCTTTATCGCCGTACTTTTGGTAAGAATATAGAGTATTCTTGCGCTGAGCCAAGTCAAGCTTACCTGAACCTATTGTTTTGTCGGGACAACCCTAATAGCAATCGTAGTACCGAACGAGTAGTCAGTTGAATGGCGCCTCTCACGATAACTAACCGTTTTACGCTTCGTGTTGCTCACATGTGTTTGCTTTTGACCTGACCCACTTTTAGTGGCTATTAGAAAAGGCTTAGCAGGTTATTTGAATCATCTGTGAGAGTTCGATGAAAAAGGCGATGACTCCGCAGCTTACCCCGTTAGTCGCCCTGCTCATTCTCCTAATAGCGTACCACACTAGTGACATTGTACCTATTGTATTCGCGCCTACAGTATGTTCTTGTCTATATACGATTTTGACTCGTCAATAAACGATAAATCAAACCCAAGTAGTCCATGTGTTTTGTTGACTTTAGTAGCGATAGATATAAAAAGGGTTTGAAATCCGTCACCATTGTCGACGACCCACGTTCAGGTTTGACACACGCATTGAAGAAACAAACCTTAGTGTGACTCGCCGATTTCAATTTAATTGTATTACTGTGTGAGTGCGACTCGTGCGACTAATAAGGAAAATTTGCCTCAAAATTAAAGCCATCGCTGAACGCCAAAAATAGGAAACTACACGCGAATCCGACGTTAAACGTCTAGGGATTTGTCGGACCCTAGTGGGGCCACTGGCTAAATTAAATAAATTATAAAGTGTTCAGGAAAATAGAAAAGAAAAGTTTACTCCAAACACACTTCCCGGTTGAACGATGATAGGGAATAGTGGTATGCTCTCTTTGGCCTGAGAGCAGGTGACGGAGTCAACCTTCCTAGGGACCTCAAAGGTAATACCGCTTAGGCTACGTGCGCAACCGGTTCGGCAGGATCAGAACTCATCCTGTGAAGCGCTCCTGCGGCTTGCTAAACTCCGTAATTTCCTGGGCCTGACCCAAATCCCAAAAATTTTGAACCAAATAGGTCTGCCCTTGAGGTTACGATAGCCGGGGTCGTATGGGCATTACGTTGCTGGAAGTCCGTAATGCAGCAGCGTCACGTCGATTATATATATATTATGTTGTAAAAAATCATTCTCTTACGGACAAAAATATTATTGTTCCTACTCAGGTTTATAAGGCCAAACAGCGAAGACTTATCTAAAGATGCGAAAAACACTTTCGTATTTTAAGGCAGTTGCGAGAATGAGAACCGGAGTTCGGCAGGACAACGGAATATGAATATGGACCGTTGCTTTTCAAACATATTTCATAAATTTCGTGTTGCAGATTTAGCTTTTGTCGAAACTCTTTATATCAAAAATTATTGCTTGAGGATGAGTTCTTCAAAATTTGTATTTTCAATATATGGGGTGTCTTTATATATTCAGCGTATTTCAATATTTACAACCGATTTTATGACTTATATGTCTAAATCTTGCTTTTTCTGTTGATAGTTTAAACTTGATGTCAGCCTCACCCATGTTCTAATATTTACACAAGACTGTAGTGAATCATGTACTTGGAAATAACCTTGAGAAGTCGTCATAGAAATATAAAATATAAAGTGTAAACTTGGTAACAATTTTATTTCAGGGAAGAAGATCGAGATCAAGGTCCTTACGCAGTTATTCTTGCACCTACTCGTGAGCTCGCGCAGCAAATCGAAGAAGAAACGCTGCGTTTTGGTAAACCCCTCGGCATTCGTACTGTATCAATAATTGGTGGCAGCTCGCGTGAAGACCAAGGATTCAGACTCCGACTTGGCTGCGAGGTACGATCGAATACTATAATATTTTGTTACAGCTTTATTGGTTCGATATTTGACATCGGGTATTGTTACCATTGGCGTAGCGGCACGTATCGAAAATGCTGGCGGCAGTCTTCGACTGTTTGATGGGAAGGGTGGCAACGAGTGATCAGCATTGTGCCCTCCCACAACCGTGGGGCCAGGTGAATGCAGCTTTATTATTAAGTTTTTATGCTATGCCTCTTATCGAACGTCGGTGCGTTTATGCGCCGTTATGAAATAGTATGAGTGTATCAAATTTATTTGTTACATATTCTGCTGCCGAAATGATTCAAATGGCGCGAGCGAACCGAGCGGAGTTTCCCCTAAGGGCTCTAGCACCTAAAATCGTGAAAATTTCTTTTTTATATGTTCATGTTATTCATAACTCATCTTCGGTCACTGATTTAGATAAATTTTCCTGTTCGATAGTAAAAGTGATGATGATGTGTACACTAGTTGAACCTTTAGTAGCGCCGACCCCATCTTCGGTCTGAAGAGGTTTCTAAGGGTTGCTTGCCAAATTATGTCATACTGGTACTAATTTGTCGCAGCCCATATCTCGCGGCATAGGCTTCGTATCTAAAAACCAGATTCAGCTCATCGAGATCCACAACTTAGCTGGCTAGATTTTCTTTGTTAGAACACTCCCTGGGCGGCTGTGGGGCCGAATATGGTTCTTCGACCCTTTGCCACAAATAACGAGCGATTTTTAAATTTTCGGTATGTTATTCCGTATTTTTACCTTACAATGAGTATGATGTAGAACCCCGTTTGACTATATTATACCTTTTCATGGGGTTTTAAAGATTTTATGGTCGACGAACCCGATTACCAAATTGCGATGAGTTTTCCTGTTTTTGGTTCCATATTGCGTGCAGGGCACCAAGAATAGTCTAAAAAGGTTCTTGGTACGCTGAATTCGATGGTTTGGTTATTTAGAGCCCAACATGAATATTTCCTGCCTGTTCAGATGTTTTAGGGGGTTTAGGGTACATGAATTCGATCGACAAAATATATATTAGTCTCTTTTCACTATTTTGGTTATCTATTCTGCTTACAGGGAGCGCAAATGTTCTATAAATAGGTTTTTCTGGACGCTGGATACAATGACTTGCTTATCTAGATTCTACCACGAATTCTTCTCGCGTTTTTAGTTGTTTTCGATGGGTTTTAATGTTGTCAGCGGGATCAGGGTTACAACGTTTTAGTGTAATATATGCATCAAATACAAAGCATATTGCAAGCGGTTGGTATTTTACAAATTCGGTCGCAATTTGCTAACCCAGTTCAGATAAATCGCGTTTTCTTAATTGAATTTCTTGAAGGCATATATACTTTTATACGCCCACAGATCGAAGACACACCCTGTCCGATGCAACGTATCACTTGATGAAACCAAACAAATTGCGAAATGGCAAAATATGCGCGTACATAAATGGAAAACTGCAACTAGACACTATTGCAATAATGTTATTTAAAGCATTTCACTTGATTACACGCTGACAGAATATAAATATATTATACTGTTTTAGGTGGTAATCGCAACACCTGGCCGTATGGAAGATGTTTTAGAAAATCGATACCTTGTACTAAATCAGTGCACCTATGTTATTCTTGACGAGGTTAGTCGACTATTTTCAAGTTATGTGCTTATTAAAACGGCCATTAATTACGGCAGACTTTACTTTTTATATCAATTGTACTCCGCATAGCTTAGAAATACTCGTTTAAAACCTAAGTTTGCATCCCGGGATAATCCTAATGTTTTTGATAATTGAATATTATCTCAAACATTTTAGTAAAACAACTTAGTAATATCATAGTATCTCCATCGTCGCACAGCGCGGAAGCAGTTCAATGTTCATCCATATTGAGGAGCGCTGCAGCTTCGCAGGAATTTGTCCACAGGCTTCCGATCATAAGATCTGTTAGATTTCTAGGGCATTGGAATAGATGCTGGACGTCGTGAGGTGAAGTGTCAGTTTTCGGTGCAGGCCAATAGAGTGGCTTATTGGTAGTGTACTGCTGTATATCGTTCTCCACTGTTGCTGTGTGGATGCTGTTGATGTCTTTTTTCAGATCCTCTTTGCAGACCGCCCATTGAGGCACCAGATGACGTTCTTTTCTATTATGATGTGCTTGTTACTTCGTACCGACGTCGTTGCTTGTAGTTGTTCGTGACTAGGATGATCCGACTGGTAATAGCTCATCAAATATTGTTTGCTGACCATTCGTCCATGTTTACAGATCGGGATGACTTTCACTATAGCGTGTAAGTGACCGGAATCGGCCATCCCATGGCACACAGTGGCGATTCTTAGATCTTCCTTTTCGCCACCTGTAGTCGCTTCCGGCTGGAGTTGCTCGTCACTGGTCCCCATGTTTGCGGACCGTTTTTCAACTGATTTGCTATTAGCATTGTAGGTTGCAACAAGCGTTTCTTTCTGTTGACCCCATGGCCTATTAGATAAAGCTTTCAGCACGTTGTTGCACTTCATTCACCATACGATCCGCTGAACACTGATAGTGTTCTGCGAAGCAGTACATATTGTCGTGGATCACACCGAGAACATTCGATTTCCTTACCAAATCAGAAGCGACAACAACCATCCGTGTATAAGGCAATTTGAATAGTTCAATACTCGATTTTAAATGTCAATAGTAAACTACACTTGAACATATAATGTATCCCTACCGAGTTCGTTTAGAATTTCAAATACCGCTTCTGATAATCAAAGATATGATTTCACAATGAACCATATAAAATATATGATTATGTAGAGTTTGGACTGCCAAAAAGTGATTTACTGGCTATTTCTACGGAAGGTGATAAATATCGTTTTGTATTTCATAGAAGAACCTATAGTGTTTGAAGCCTGAAAATGACATGAAATTGTACGATAACAAATAAAGAACGTTTTGGTTACAATATCGGTGCCAAAATACCAAAGAAACATCTTCAAAATAATAATTATATGTTTGCAGGCTGACAAAATGCTGGATATGGGCTTCGAGCAGGCTGTACAGAAGATTCTATCTTACATGCCGGCAACCAATGTAAAGCCGGATACCGATGATGCGGAAGATGAAACTAAATTGAGGGAAAACTTGAAATCAAAGAAAAAATATAGACAAGTTGGTGCTATAAAGATAAAGTTTCTATGATAACCAGTTCAATTACGTGTAAAGTTGAAATATTCCTTATTATCGGATCAGGAGATAACGTATATACAGATTAACTTGTAAGAGTTAGATTAGCTCTGGCACGTTACGAAGACACGAACATCGAACAGAAATCGAACAAAATTTATTTATACCGAACAATTCTCGAAAAAAAAATTAAAACAAGCGGCAAAACGTTTCGAATTATCTCGAGCAAAGTGTAAAATTTTTCGAGCTAAAGTCGGCCAGACAGGACTCATTTCTGGCGAGTATATACTATGTGTAGGGTAAAAGTGGTATTTCAAAGTAATCTAGAGTTACCCAAATAAGTATTTTATTTATCGAAAAACTGAGTATTGTATATTATTTAATCGGGGTATCGATTCGAATTTGATATGCTGTTATGAACTGTTTGTATTTCGTTTTTCAAGCATCCCGTATACAAATAAACGATAAGTCGAATAGTATTAGCAGGAGATATCAAATCTTGTTACACATTTCGTAAGTTGGCATATTTTCTATTTATAATGTATTAGTTAACGGATTTATTTTCATTTTAGACAGTTATGTTCACAGCAACCATGTCGCCGGCAATTGAACGTCTTGCTCGAAATTATTTACGGAGACCGGCTGTTGTCTACATTGGCGCCGTGGGAAAACCGACCGAACGTGTAGAACAAATTGTAATGATGACTACAGAGACGGAAAAGAGGTAACCTGTTTGCATCGTTGATTTCGTTTTCCAAGAAATATCGTAATTTTTCTACAATATTCCAAACCATTATTAACTAAAAGTAATAATAATGTGTATGATATTAAAGATATATTTAAGCTAGCTGTGGCTAACGAAGTCTTTTCAGAATAATTACTATTTTATTCATTACAAATTATACTTCATTAACAATCTTCTACATATGTATGTTATTCGTGTTCGAGTTGCAGATTTTATACTCTATATCGCTCAGTATCATTGAATATCACATTTCAGGAAAAAACTAGTCGAAATTCTGGAGCGTGGAATTGATCCTCCTATTATAATTTTCGTAAATCAGAAGAAGGGTGCCGACATATTGGCGAAAGGTTTGGAAAAACTTGGGGTGAGTGGAAAAAAATTTTTTTAAATATTTTTATGGTGCAGAAGCAGAACATACTAATCCTGACTTGCATTCAAGTGAAATGTTGTTAGCCGTTATGATAGCATATAACGTTGGTCAAATCGGCACCATTTTGTTTACAACCGACTCGTTCATTAAATGAAAATGACGAAAGAAATAGCTTCGAGCCACTACGTTAATTAATTCATGAAACTAAGAATCTATTATGGAGTCTATTCAGAACTCTTGCTGCCATGTGTCATGTTTTATCAGACACCTCTGAGCAGTCTGCTGCTAAAAGTGTCCTAAACACTTTGTTTGGTCCATTTGATAAATTGTTCAATCGGCGATTGGTTTGTGGGATTTAGGGCAATCATAAATCATCGGAACTGCGCAATGCAATCGCAAACTTGGTACATAGATAGATTATAGTATTGTTAGTCATACATAAAAATGGAAGAATTAGTGAACCCAATAAATAGTTATTCATGACGTAAACAAACAAAGATGTGATAATTTATATTCGCGCGGCATTTGATAGGAAACCGCTTGCTTCTCTCTGTAATTTTTTGGTTCTTGTCTAGCTGTTGCGCCACATCATGTCGTCTTTAGCTCATTGTACATGAAATTGTTTTGGCCAATTCTTTCAAAAATAATCCTAAATTTACTAAATCAAAATTAAGATCTTATGTTGCCTAATATGAGGCTTTGCATACGTAATATTAGTGTTGTGATCGTATAATTAGTCGTGATTTTGGCCAGAAACTGACTTTCGTTCTCATATTCCGTAGAATAACATAAGTATAACGAAATCAGTGGCATACAGTAATCGCCAAAAATGCCCACTACCCACGCCCTGCTCGAGCTATTTTACAGCACTGATCGCTGAATGTTCGGTCGATCCCTGGTCAGCCTTTTCTGGCAGGCGCTATATGCATGCCAGAATACTAGATGCTACACTGGCGCCTTTGCCTTGAAAGGCCAGTATCGCTGGGAAATTGAAAGGATGGTATCGCTTGAAAATAATAAAATTGTATACAGGTCACTAGCTTAATTAATTGTAATAAATTTAAAAATTTTTGGCAAGTTTTTGAGAAAGTTGCATTTTAGCTATGCGCTCGTATTTAGCCACAGTCATTGAGATTTCTGTTTGGACAATTTCGTATACGTAGTTTTCACACTTCTAACGAACACTAGAAGCAAAAACAGCATCAGCGCCGATTCAGTGTTTGCCGATTTCTAAGGTTTAAACCCATATGGTTAATACGTATAACTATGGAACATTATGAAAACAGCATTCTGTTTTGTATCTTACATCTTCGATATTGATTGATAATACAAAAATCACAAGTCGACACTCAGTCAATCATGTTGCAACGTAAGTCACACGATACATTTTATCCAACCAGTTTCGTGCAGGGTACTTCATTATACTCTGGGCTCTCCATTCGCTGAAACTTTTGCCAGGGGGCATGATCCGTCCCCCCACTGATTCCGAACCGGGAAGCGCCCCATTTTGTCAAGAAAAAACGGCTAAAAATCGTGACAGAAACACTGCCAAAACGCTTTTGATTGAGAGAAAAAGCTTTTTTGAAGCGAATTTTCATAAAATTTGCGAAATTTTTGCTTCAGAAAGAAATTTTAATTCAGGATTTGATCAGATTTTATGTACCTTGGATCAATTGGAAACAAAAAAATTGTCCAAAAATTTTGTCAGGAAGCATGAACCTTGAGGCACCTGTTTTGAAACAAGGGGGAACCGAAAAATGCCAGGGGGTCCCACCTCCCACATTTGAAGAACCCAGATACTATATTGCTTTACCATTGTTCACTAACCCCCAATGAAATCGCTAGTATATATACCTTGAGTATTCTGGGCCTGTTTAGTTTTGATTTTAACTGATTTGCGGTCTTCCGACATCCGGGAAATTATGACAATAATCGTTAATAGACTAATCATCGTCGACGAACCAAGATTATAATCATTGTTTATTATTATATTAAGCAAAAACTAGCTATTGAATTAATTTCGATATCATTATTACCGTTAGGTATACCTTGCGCAATACCAAACATTTATTTTCTGTAAAAATAGTTACGACCCCTCTTGTTCCTGAACTAAAATTTGTAAATATAGATTCAAGTTGTAGGCAAGAATAACTGTCATCTAGAAAGCATTAACATATTGCGACATACTATACCGGGCAAGACACACTGTAAAACGTGTTAAATCAGAAACCAAAGTAGCAAAGTTTCGTGCTTATATTATCCTGTTGCTAGGTACCGCGCTAAACCAGTTTTGTTACAACAGTATCTATGGCCCAGGAAGGGACGGGCAGATATATGTAAAGTTTTAACTGTTGTTTGCAGTTACTAATCGGCACATAGTGGCAGGAGCATTGCTTTGTGTGTATCCTTTTCCAAAAACTGGTGCAAAAGAAAACCCACTGTTAAACCAAGACCAGTTCGAATTATATTGTTTCCGCCTATAACATGGTAACCGCTAAAGTGATGTTTCAAAAAAATTCATAGTACATGGGGCCTGTGCTATTGCTACTGCAGGTCTGACACCTATCAGACTCTTTAGCAGCTGATTTCGAAGTCAAAACTATCAATTTTATGTTAAAATCGCGTAGGTAGTGCGGTTGTTCAGCTTGAATATGACGAGCCGTGTTTGGTTTAAATTTTGAAAGTGGGTGTACCTATAAGCTATACATTATGTAGTCGATATTTTCCTAACTTGGTTCAAAGTACAACGTAGACTGCTAAAAGCAATGGTGTCGACCATGACTTGTGAATGTCTCGTTTTCATAACATATGGTTTAGGAATTTTGGTGGTATTTAATGTCATATTTTTACCATTTATATAATATGTCAATTTTGCGGTAAGCGGATACTGTCGAATTCATAGCTATGAAATGAGGAGTGTATATATTTTCTGGTTCAGAACGCCTAAATGTTACTGCTATCATATGTAACTTTGCAAAGAATACTACGATTTGCTTCAAGTTCAACTATGAGTAATTGATATTTATTATAATTTAGTTTGTTACCTGTCCATTTCGTTTCTTATGGTTAGGACAGTATTTTCCGCTAATGCTAATTGCTGTTGTAAATTCAGCAGTAACGAAACTGATCAATATCGCGACGTTTGCCGCTGAAACTATGACAGTCTTCCATTATTGATTATTATGACTAATATTAAATTAATGTATTTTGTGTTATACTACGTAATAAATGTTTTAGTTTAACCCATGCGTGCTTCATGGCGGTAAAGGCCAAGATCAGCGAGAATTTGCACTGAACAGTTTAAAAGATGGTACTAAAGATATTTTGGTGGCCACCGACGTAGCCGGTAAGCGCGGGTGGTTTTGTTTCATTCGCATTTTTCCGTGAGTTACGTGAAAAACTCTTCCAAAGCCGGGGTCAACACCCCGGATCAGCTTCGACCCCGGGGTCGGGGAGGAGGGCGGAGCGCCCAAGTCGGGGCCCGTCGTGTTAGAAGCTATATTTTTTGCAGAAATCGTAATGATAGAAGCTCAATTTTTTCACTAATTGGTTACAGATAACTACAGACTGAAGCTGGACTAAAAGTGATAGTTTCGAAACTTTAAGGAAAAAGTAAATTTCGTAGCTGTCGCAACGAAGAAGCTCTCCGTTTTCGGGGTTAAAGTTGCGGAATCTTGCGGTCAAAATCTAGGGGTCGGGAGTTGGCATGTTACGATCGTGGCGAGCCAGATCGGGCTCAACCCCTCGCCACAGCTTCAGCACCCCCAAAAAATCCTTTACTGTTAGTAACGCATTCAACTTTGTACGCTGCAGTGGCAAAATGAAAAACGCTTAAAGTCGTCTTGCCATGAATAATATTATGAAAAACATTTAAATTTGAATTTTTTGGTCATATTGGTTGTCGCAGTGATGCTTGCAAATAACATACTCGTAGAAGTAAGAACTTGAGTAAATAAATTAACGACCTTGAGTAAATTGTTCACTTGATGCATATGACTTTAGTGAAATTAAATAAATTTCAAATTTGCATAATTTCGATTATTCTTAAACAAAATTTCGAGGGATTGCGATAAAACGAAATTTCGATTGATTGCTATTTCAATCTTTTCGATTGCACTTATTTTTGACCACGAGTGTATGTAAAAGCGGCATCTTGGAAGGGCAAACCACCTATCAACCAAAATAAACATAGTATCGACCAGCGACTAGTTTCAGCAGAAAATAGCTTGTTTTGCGCCCTTAAATATAATATATATTATGTTCTGTAATATGTATCCATGGTTATTTGGCCGTAGTCTTGTAATTCTACATGAAACTCAAACTACACGAAAAGGACAGTAGCTCCGCATTATACACGAAACGGAAATCCGCGAAATACACGAAAAGGACAATAGTTCTGTTTGTGCAACAAATCACCCTTTATATAGTTGCACATGTTGAGCTGCTGTTGTCTATTTACACTGCACGGTTGGGTCAATATGGATTTGCCAGTATTACCATGGGACCCAAAATACATGAAAACCACAATACTTTAAGAGTCGCGCAAGCTAAAAGGGTGTTATTGGTCTCGTTTTGTATAGCAGTTCATCCTCTATATAGCGGCACATATGCTGTTATCCATTTACGTTGTAGGGTTGGGTCAAAATGGGGTTTCACTGGGAACACGAGACCCCAAATACGCGGAAATGACAATATCTTCACAACCGCTCTACGGGTTAGATTTGTCTTATTTTGTAGAGTAACTCAACTTTGTGAACTTATTCATAGTATGCTGCTATCGTCGCTATTTGCGCAGCGGAGTTGGGTCAAAATGAGGTTGTCATAGGGCCCCTGGGACCCAAAATATACGAAAAAGAATTTCTCCGCAACCGATTGAGCTATATGGGTGTCATTGATCTCAGTTTGCTGAGCAATTCACGTTCAATATTACCGAATATAGCGTGCTGCTCTTGTAGTTGTTTGCGTTATAGGTTTGGATCAAAACGGGGGCTCAAACGCTCCCACGAGACCAAAAATACGCATGAACGACAATGTATCCACAACCGCTTTAGCTATGTGGGTGTACAGTTACAATCAGAGTTAAGTGCTTATAAAATCGAACACAGACTAAATCAAACGAAAACGCAATCGATCGGTCTTCGTTTAAACGAAATTCGTTAAATTAAACACAAACTAACATTTTTTATTAAATTTTTATTTTGACGCAATCGAAATTCGTTAAATTAATCGAATTTCATTTAAACGATCGATTTTCGTTTAAACGCAAACGATCGATTTTCGTTTAAACGCAAACGATCGAATTCGAACGAAGCGTCGATCGATTTTTGAGTACTTAATTCTGATTGTAACTGTACTCGGTATCGTTTCATCGTTCACGTCATCCTCTATGTATTGTTGGTTTTTAAATACGCAATAAGGGGGTACGTATCCTCAACGATTAAAACAATATGGCTGAGATTCGGATCGTTTTATACGTTGATGCTCCATATAACTGTGCGCGTTTCTCTAAATAACTTGCTGAACACTCAGAACACATCATCTTGGCTACTAGAAATGAAACAAGCTACTAGATTATTTCTTCACATTATATCGTTGTTTATAACTGTGGTCCCTGGGGCATTTGTTAAAAAAAGGAAAGACAGTTACATAACCATACTATAATTGTCCAATGAAACGGTGCTATAATGCATAGAATCCGACCATTCCCCTAACAAAATTATGTTGGGTTACATTCATATGGAAATTGGTGCGCTTAATCAGCCACTGTTGACGACATCTGTTTTATCGATTGTTGGTGTCATTTGTTTTACCCTGGCGGATCCACTCTAGTTTATTAAGTAATGTGTAGCTTTGTATGAAGTTTCGGGAATCAGTACAGTCGAAAATTTTAGAAAAAAAATTTATACTGGTAATAGCAGATGAGCAAAACTTCATTAGATTTTGATTTTGCCACATTAATTTAACAAAATGCTTATCTCATTATATGTACTTCGGAGCTTGATCTACGATATCAAAAGGACCTTCAGCAAATTATGTTGACATTTTTATAAACAGTACATTTATTACAATAAACAATTTCAATATTTATAAACTCTTAACTGACTTCGATTAAATGGAATTTCGATCTACTTCGATCAGTTTGAAAGCGTGTAAACGTAAGCGTTTACCTCTTATCTGAGTTTGTTGTAACATGTTTTAAGAGCCTCGCGATGCAAAAGTATACCATCAGTCAACATTATAGTAAGCGAGGGTGAAACGGAGCGAGCGTGGTTTCATCAAATGGAGATTTTGTTAAATCACCTAGTTGCAGGGTCTGTTTTTGAGGTATATACTACACTAAAACCTCTGTAGCCCTGAACTCATTGAAAATGCTAAAACATCGACCTAAACCCATTAATACAACTGAAACTGCACGAACTATTGGCGCGAGTCTCTAGATAATAAAGCGATCGTATCCAGTGAACATTCTTCATACCCTTTACGCAATACATGAACACAGATTACATATTTTGGCAACCGGATTCATTGGTCCTAAGCCCATTGAAAATACCGGAAAAGGTATGAAATGTTCGTGTTGGACTCTAGATAACCAAACCACCGTATTGAGCGTGCCGAAAAAATAATCAGAACATAGTGGAGATTGTGTGTTCCAGTGGTGAAATCTTTTAAATTCCATGCGTGTGTGTGATCGGCCATAACTCGGGAACGACTCAACCGATTTTGATCATCTTGGGCTCATTCGAACCGGCATAGACAATTTACCGTGTACATCCCCGAGCGTTTTTATTTTGGTCTGGTTCCGGGGTCAGGAGTCAAAACGTGGATTTTTTGCATCATTTTACTGCCCCATTTTAGTACCCCTAACAAAAGAAAGGTTATTTTTATCTTAACTTTCGAAAATTTTTCCCTGGTTGGTTTTAGTTCATAATAAAATGATAAATGCCGATGGCATTTTTTGTTTTATCGATTAAGGCTCTGGTTCTGGATTTATCGGGTTTAAGGTACTGGGGTATGGAGCCTAATGGTTCCTCGACCCAAAATTGGAAACCAAAATTGGAAGCAAATTGTACTGACGTCTTGGGAGGCTGATAAGTTTCACCTGGAGATTTTCGGACATGGAAAAGTCATTGCCGGTGCTGGTTTTGCTCTGTGACCCATGGTTCCTTGTGTACGGGGGTATGACGCCTCATGGTTCAGGGTCAGAGGTCAAAATGAGGGTTTTCACCTCATTTTAGTACCTTTCACGGAAGCAAGGTTATTTTTATCTTAACTTTCGAATGTTTTCTATGCATGGTTTTATTTCATAGTAAAATGGTAAATGCCGATGCCTCTTTTTTGTTTTACGAGTAAGGCTCCTTTCTAGAGTTATGGAGTTTGTGGTATAGCGCCCCAAAGGTTCCTCGATCCAAAATTCGAAAATTTGTTTTGACGTCCCGGGCGGCGGAAAAGTTTCACTTTGCGGCTTTCGGGCGAAGGGAAAACTCATTGTCGGTGTTGGTTTTGCTCTGTGACCCACGGTTTCCATGGGTACGGTGGTATGGCGCCGCCATAATTCATCGATTCAAAATTTCTAATTTTTACTGTTATGTCCTGGGAGGCTGATAGTTGTACTTGGGGTTTTGGGACATGGGAAACTTATAGCATATCGACGTATGCTATCGAGAGCTGATTGGCTTTGCGCACAAAAGGCGTAGGTGTACCTATGGTCACTGCGTTCTGCAATCTCGATAAAGTTACTAGTATATAGACCATTCTTGATGCCCTGCAAGCAATAAATAACAAAACAAATGAAAAGTTACTACATTTTGGAAATAGGGTTCATCGACAGGGTGCTCATGGAGATGGAGATGGAGCGGAGTGGAGATCATTTATTTTAGCTGAGATCTCCACTCCACCGTGGAGATAATTTAACACAAACCGATGACGTAATCATAACCTCCGAGTTTAAGGTTATTGCATGTTTTGACGTTTACTTACACAACTGACACTGACAACGGCTAATCGCTAATGGGAAAAAATTAAGATTGGGTGGAGATCTCCGTGGACACCGCAATCGGAAGTTATTGCATCTCACATACTGTACAACGCTAGAGTTATCAATAAATAGAGGACTTATTTATTATTTTGAAATTTGGGGCTTTCCCCAAGCATTCCGTATACACTATATCGGTATGGCACCGCTATTGATTGGGGACTCAAATGTCAAAAGAATTGGCAAATTTACTGACTGTTTGGCCTTATGTTATTCGGGACGACGTTTAGATGAAGTCTCGGTGCGCCTGGACAAGCTGTTAGCTAGAATCTGTGTTGCGCATAACAATATAATTTTTATGTATGCGGGTATTAATGACTTATCTAAACGTCGATGCGAAATCGAACATAATTCCCGTAAATCCAGAAGGCATCGTATTCCTCGACGGATTCAAAGAATAATCATATCCGCAGCAGCTGTAATTCGTCAAATTTGCTCAAAATATGCAGAAACTATCTTCGTCCAAATTTCTGTGCCATTTCCGCCGCGCTTTTTGTTTCCCATAATGGAGACGCAGCAGCGTTCAACCAAACGTTCCGGTATGGTGTCAGCAGTTCAAACGTGAGGGGCAAGCGACATTTAAATTGAACAATTCTTTTGATACACTTAATGACGAGATCAACAATTTCATCTTTCTGGACACTACATCACAACATTTTATCGAAGGCAAGCTAGTTCAAGAACTATTTTGTGCTAAAGATCGGTACCATTTATCCAAATAAGGAGCTGGATTCATGGGAAGCATCATTAACGAAATGAATGCAGAATTAACACCGCAGCGTATAAAATGCGACCGAATCTACCGTAGAATAGCGACAATTAAAGGTAAGCCAGAGAGTTTTTGTATCTGGCTTTAGAAGAAGTGTATGACACAGAGAGATAATGTATCTGGTCAGACTATTTTGCGTGAGAGCATTGTATCATGCGTAAAACCTAGTGAGTTTTTGTATCTAGCCCCAGTGCATTTCCAAGCGCTAAAGAGCTGTTGTATTTAACAGGAAGCCTGGGGCTCGTGGCTGCCCTCTGCTCAGCTATCGGGGGGGTCCCTATGGCGATGGGGTGTATAGTGGCCATGCCCACCGTGGACCATAGCAGAGACAAATCTGGACATCGACAGCTATAGCTCCCTATTTATTAATAACTAGCGTTGTACAGTATGTGAGATGCAATAACTTCCGATTGCAGTGTCCACGGAGATCTCCACGAATGTTTCATGGAGACGGAGATGCAGTGGAGACTAGATTTTCATCTCCATGCGTACCCTGTTCATCGACCCTAAGATTCTTGAAATCCTAAGAAAAGGTATAATATATAGTCAAGTTGGACTCTAAATAACAAAATCATCGTATCCAGCGTGCTTAGTAGTCTAATAGGCCCTCGTTGTAAGGTAAAACACGCAATAACATGCCTAAATTTTAAATATCGCTATTTCTGGCAAACAGCCGATGAGCCATATTGGAGCTCGCAGCGTTCCATGGAACGGTCGCACAAAAAACTTGGTCAATAAAATAGTAGATCTCGATGAGTTGATTCTGCAAATGTCGATGTTAAGACTGTCGCGTGCTGGGAAATACTGATACTCATATAATCAAATTTGACAAAGAACCTCTAAAAACATGTTTTTTGCCATTTTGCCCCCAAGATGAGGTCGGAGCTGTTCTCGTTCAACTAAAGAGCGCACCCTTATTCTTTTGCTATCGAACATAGAAAATTTATCGAAATCCATCTACCCGAAGATGAGTTGTGCGTGACAGATACAGACAATTTTCGTGATCTTTCCCCCAGCGCCCCCACTCGAAACTCCGCTCGTTCCGTTTCAACAAAAAATATTATACAAGATATTAATAAATACTTAATGCGTGTTTAACCCTTTCCAAAATAGTTTTTCCCATTTGATACAGCGTAAATTGTGAAGCGATACATTTTCCGTGTTTGTCGCGCGTTGTGAGTTTGCACCTGCGTTGTTATTCGATTCGTTCGCTTAGCGATGTTAAGAACAGCTCCTAGATAGCATAATGGCTAGCGAACGAGGCTCGCAACCAAACAACCAGGTTTAATCCGCCGCTGCTGCAAAAGTTTATTCGGCATTGCGTGAAATCAAATTAATCAATGCGGCAATAGGTTAATACAATATCGTTTGAGTCGGCCTAAAATTCCAGTTACAGATCGCACTAACGTTGCTGCTAATTGAGGTAATTAAGGTTCCAGTTACGACATTATAATTTGTGCGTATTGACATTTAGGTCGCGGTATCGACATCAAAGACGTTTCACAAGTCATCAATTATGATATGGCTAAAAATATTGAAGACTATACTCACAGAATTGGTCGAACTGGACGTGCCGGTAAAACGGGTCGCGCCGTAACGTTCCTTACGAAAGATGATAGCGCTGTATTTTACGACTTACGCGAATTGCTGATTGAATCTCCTGTTTCAGTGTGTCCCAACGAATTGCTAAATAACCCAGACGCTCAGCAAAAGCCAGGCACGTTTGTAATGAAGAAAAAACGAGACGAAGTGGTGTATTTGCATTAAATCCTTTTTTTGCCGATTTGCGACTTGGGAACTTCACTACTGACTTTGGGTTCTTTGGTTCTTAATGAACTCTCTTGTGTCGTACTGCGTAAAATGTCAAATTGACCGCTTTCATGTCTTAAATACATGGCATTTTAGAACTTTGTGGCAAGAATGCGTGGTCGGATAAAATGCATACACGTACATTGTCCAAAATGTATTTAGATAATTGTGTGTAAAGGCACCCACCCATAAGCAGTATTTGAGCTTTGCGTTGTTTAAGCAGTTTATTCTATCTATGCCTATTATGTGGAAGTGGTCATTTTGGTGTGACCCGGGCCATCGCGACGGTCGAACACTCGTACAATCGGACCGGGTCGAGGTATTGCAAGGCCAGCTGGGCCAACCGTTGTCTTGAAAAGTGGATTTTGGTTGCGGCATGGTACAGCCCAGCCGACCCAATTATAAATGGGCTGGGCGAAGTTCTTGACAGCACATGTCGGAATGAATTCGAAGAAGGCACGGTGCAGGATTTGTGCCCGTTCTCACCCCTACAGTGCAGCCACGGACAGAAATAAAAGCAGTTGATTTGCAAATGTTTTCTGAGTACTGACTCGAGAAAGAGTCGTTTGTCTTTCACAGTTAAAATTGCCCAAAACTACGTGTCGATTTTATCAACGTATAAGCCAGCATATGTGTCAATTTCATACTATACAAACACTATCGACGCATCTAAGCTTATAGACTTTGTGTTTATTGTCATGATGTGTAATCTGACATCTCTCAGCTTATTCAGCTAACGGAGTAATATTTATAACTTAATGTATATATAGTAAAATTTTGTTACTTCCGTTGAAAGAGCATTGTTGGGTGTTTGTGTTACGCTAACGCTGTCGCCGAAAACGATATCTGATTTTTTAAATGATAATCGACAATATATGTATTTGTCCTAAACACCTTAACACTTAAATTCTACGGTCTCCGCAAAGTAGTGGTGATCAGTAAACTAATGTTCTTTCAATATTAACACTTTCCAGTGTGTGGCAGTATACGTTCCGACGCGCATACTGAATTTGTCATAGGTTGAGACTTTAGTAGACAACAGTTGAGAAATTTTGCGAGACAGAAAGTACTGGGAAATTTTGAGAAACTATAAAACGTCTAGGTTAACGGGGAGTATGAAGGTGGGAAATTTGAAAAAGCAAATATTGAAAGTGGAAACCAATGACATGGAAATGTTGAGAACCTGTTTTCAAGATTTCAGCTTCGTGTACCTTGGGACATTGAGAAGCGGGAAATTATTAGAAACGGGAGATTTTAAAGATCGAGAAATTTCGTGAAAATGAAGTTAGTTTCTGTTTTAAAGTATTTTCCAGGTCTCCTTTGAAGTTTTAGGAAACACCAGAATACTTTTACAGCCCAAAGCTTTTTGACTAACTTCAATATTTTATATGCCCCCTTTAAGAAAGAAGTTCGCGACCTGCCGACCTGGGCTTTTTCATTTGATTATATAGAGTCTACCATTTTTAGACTTGCGAACTATTGTTAGTTTCCGTACCTATGATTAAAAATATCCTAAGCCAGAACGCGATGCATAAACGGTGTCAGAGCAGTTCGCATTTGTGGTCAGGCTTTAGGGGTTGATGCATATATATATACAACTAACGCGCTGGCTATTGCTCCAGGGGATAGGCAGAGCACTCGGGTGTCCACTGCTGCGAACCGGTTTCTTAGGTATCACCTCCGTGCAATTAATGCATTGGGGAAACCGGCGCCGTAAGGTTCGCATGAAGTAAAATGGTGCAGCTGTATATTCTTTTGTATGGTATATCTGTGTATACCTTTGTATGGTGCAGAAATTTTACCTACCAACATGAAGAATAGAAGGTTGTATTATGTGCTTGTCTAATAGCCCAAGATTTCGAGAAATTTTTAAAATAGTTCCAAAATTGTGATTTTCATTACGAGGACGCCGGTGTCTTATGAAAAACTGTGCCCCTCTAACAGTGCAGTTTTTCATTTCCGCTGTATGATATTTTGCCCATCATTAAAAACAACATGATATTATTGTTTACATTCGCCAATTTATAGTCAGTTACCATTCCAGAATCTTATATTACTTATAAAACTGATTATGATTTATTGCTATGGATCTGAGTGAACACTCAACCATCTTCAATTATCTGGTCAATTGTGTATATCCCGAAAGTATGTGCACCGTCGTTTAGGGGCACAAAATATTACGGGGGACGGTTTTTCATACGACACAGGACACTGGTTGAGCGTGATTCGTGCACATAATTTCATGCGTGTATAGTTTTGCTCATATGAAATAAATGATTTCTTTTCAGTTGTAATGTTTATTTGTCATCGTGATGTTCCACCGCTTCGTAGGGATGCGTGTGGGCCGATTTCATACTTTTGGGGAAATATAACCTGGAATTCGATTGAAAACACCCCGCAAGTTTAGTTGCTCCATGTTTGGTTCCAGCATGGAGCGGTCGTGTTATACTGTATCTATGTTTGTTTTATAATTTTTCTTAGCCAGAGGGCACCCTTGTCGCGTATTTATGTTTATGAATTGTCGTAAGATCAAAGTTTATGAGCGCTTTTATGTAGTTAGGAACAACCAGTCCAACTGATATGCAATGAGTTCAAAAATTTTGACATGGAACCGCAACCGAGGGGTATTGAACAACAAAGACTATTATTAGTAAACAGGCCCCAAATCGCGCATTCGGGGCAATCAAATCCCAAAGGGTATGTACTAAAGCATCCCATTAATCGTTGTCTTTTTAAATGCTCACAATTTTATCAAAACATTCTAAATGATAAAATTTAGGAACTAGTACCTCAAGCGTGTACTCATATATATGTATACTTGACTGAAAACTGGTGCATCTACGCCCCACGGGTTTGGTCAGCATCTACAAAATTAACCTAGTACACTCAAATTTATCATATTTTTTACTTAAAACTCTAAGGACCAAATTACTACACCTATGTCAATATGTTCGTTTTCATTAGCAGGCGACCTGCCAGCCCGCATACCTGATCCCGCCCACGGCCGCCTACTCCTTTGCGATATTCTGAAAATGAACAAAATACAAAAATAATTTATATTAATTTATTGCACCCGTAGGCGTTGGTTTCTCCTCTCCGCCGTGCACCTCTGAGCTAACCCGCGCGAGGTTCAGTTGTTTTTGTTGTAGTTGTCCATGCGGTTCTGGGTACTAATTCGCACCGCAACTAAACTTAACCTGCGCCCACTAACTATCCTATTTTGTAAAACCCGATGTCGAATCCACATCCATTGTTAGCGAACAAGTAAGAAAGAGAATCGATTCATTGCTAGCCGAGAATTAGTGATTCGCAATGGGCCAATAACAGTTATACGACAATTATTAGTTTTCACTTAGAAAAGCATTGATGTTTATAACAATGTCCTGTTTATCTACCCGGAAAAAAACTTATTTATTAATGTTTCTCATTTGATATTAACAGTTGTTTTGTTTATATGCCGGTTTGGGGTTTTAATAGCTGTGTATATACTTCTGCATGTGCTTCAGTTTATAAATTTTGAAGTTTAACCTTTACTGTTGAAGACACGAGAAAATAAACGAAACAGGGGTAAACAAAATGTATAAAGACGAAGACCCGATGCAGTATATTAGACAGTTGAGCGCAAAATTAGTACAGCTCTGGTTGTTTTTCGTTACTGTTTGGCGGTATGTCGCCGTTTTGCTTTTATAATTTAGTAGTGTGATTTTCTCAAGATGGTCTTTCCTCGTGTAGCGTGAAGGAAAGCCTGGCCTGGTTTCTTGAATTGGAAAGTCTATTTTGAACTGAGCCTAGCTTTCACAAATAGCGCCGTCCTTGCGGGTGTTGAAGCGTCAGGCAGACGCTCCGCGCCTGAAAGTGCTTGCACCCACAGAACCTCGAAACTTTAGAAGTCTGGTTGAAATTCTCAAAAAACTTCTCTTATTCTGTTCTCGACTGGTTACCCTACCCGGTGGGCATAATTCGTGAGGAGGTTGTAATGTATCCGTCGGGTAGCCCAATATTTACATTTGGTAACAAGTTTTGCGCAAAATTCTAGAAATTAATTTATGCTCTCCCGTGTAGAGTTATAAATTGTTCGGGTTAGACAGACCTGAAACGCAGAAGCCATTCGTATCGTAAGTCGGAGGAGATTAGTAATGGCTCGCTTACGTTAATTTTTGGGCACCGTGGCTCAGCTACGTCCTAATAGTGGGCGGTGCATGGAGTATGTGCGCGTAACAACATAGCAACTACAACGGACATATGCGCCAGTCTGCCATGACTGTGTGGATTTTTTATCAGTCAGCGCTGACAATGTAATAATATGTTCTTAATAGCCCAAGCCGACACTATAGTATATCGATCGTAGACATCTTAATGAATAAATGATGTTGTGGGGCAAATTGCGGCAGCTCTCCGACGCTGTAAATTTAAATATTGGCAGCTGTCCAGCGCAGGAAATTCAAGTTTTCGCAGCTGTCCAACTCTGCAAATTTAAATTTTGGCAGTTGTCCGGCGCAAGAAATTCAAATCTTGGCAGATGTCTAACAACGCTGTAAGTTTAAATTTTGGCAGTAGTCCAATGCGAAAATTTCAAATTTTGGCAGTTGTTTAATGTTGTATGTTTTAATTTTGGCAGTTGTCCAGTGCAGGAAATTCAGATTTTGGCAGCTGTCAAATGCTGTAAATTTAAATTTTGGCAGTAGTCCAGTGCGAAAATTTCAAATTTTGGCAGTTGTTCAATGCTGTATGTTTAAATTTTGGCAGCTGTACAATGCTGTTAATGCAATTTTGGCAGTTTTCGAGCGCGAAAAATTAAAATTTTTCAGCGCGGTAAATAGCTAGGTCACGGCACACACAAATTAAACGTAAATGAGCCATAACATTAGAAATAATCTTTTGAACCATCATTAATAGTTCAGTTTATATCCTCGTAAGATTTTCAAAACGATCATGTTTATGCCCTCGTCATGGTATTTATTTATAAATGACTGTCGACCGCAGGACTAGCCTCTCTGTGGTTGGGCGGCAGCATTAGTTATGTTCTGGGCATGATACGGTGAGCATTTAGCTTCCGGTTAGTCTCTCTTGGTTAACTCTTTGATAAACTCGATTGGTTTAATTTTGAACTAAAGACCACACTGGTTATTGAGGAGCGATGTCTCGGCTGTTGACTGCTATTATGCAAGTGGCTCCAGGATCATCGTAACTACTGAGTAACCTAACTACATTTGTTGACGCGTTCACGCCTCGTCAATCGGCGGGCAGAATAAAAAAAGAGGATGGAGGCACTTGCGACCCGAGTCAGCGAAAAAACTAAATCAGAGCAAAGATAGTCACTGAGGCTACCACACAAATTCGAGTTCATATCCTCGTTAGATTTTGCTAATGCTGTGAGAATATTATACATAAAATCCTAGGCTTATACTCTTACGCCGTGCCGCGACGGCAGGGAGCCTTGTGATCACTTTGAAACGAAATCAAGTTCGTTGGGCTGGCAAAGTCACCCTGCACGCAGGCAGACGCGGCATCAGCCCTCAAATTATCTTCCAGATAAGTCTCAGCGACGTTGATATTTAAAGATGATGTTGGAGGAACGAGGTCACGATTTCGTAAAGACCGGCGATGCACCAGTAACTCCAGGCCTAGTTCTAAACTAACAAGGATCGTAAATGATTTAAACGAGTCATTCAAAATTCAAATATTGGAATTAGACCAAGAAATGGTTCATGCTTCTTTTAAGTTTACTCGCCTAAGGATTATACCCAAAGTTTGGGTTCGATGAGTACTCGAGTAAATTAGGAATTCTAGCGTACCCTTCTTCATATCTCGAAGTATTTTAAATTACATTCGGGCTCTTAAAATTATTGGATTATAATTATTTTACAAGACGGCGAGCCCGTGTTGTCCTCATTTGGTTCAGGGCTCACTCAAAATATTTAGGTTAACTCTAAGTTGACGCTCTCTTTAGTCATGTTTGTCGAGCTTAATGATCGAAATCCGTAATCGGCAAGTCTAATTTAGTTATTGATGTGAGTCACCAAATCTTTGAACCCGCCATCGGACACCAGGATGACGTGATGATTCTGCACGGTTTCAAGTTGTCGACACATGCTGTCACTCAGTACCAACGCCGTTTTCTTGTCTATTGGATTGGTGGTGATACTATGACGACCGACCAACTGCTGAACACTGTATTTGGTAATATTTCAAATTATTTAAACTATGAAATTATAATAAAAATGTGTATATACACCCACCTTTTTGAGTTCTTTGCGGGACTCATAATCCAATTCTTGTTGAGATGAAACAACAAAACCAGTCTCAACCATATCTGCCTTCAAAATCAGGACGGTGTATTTTTCCAGGGTGTTGCGATAACCGCGCACACCAACTGGAACATTAAACTTTCCGAAAAAAACCCGTCGCGTCGTGCTTCGACAACGACTCACAATAGCGACGCTATTCTCCATAATAGCTATTGCAACCATTATGGGGTTAAAAACCAACTTTTGAAACAACGGGAAGGTTGGGAGTGACCCTCGAGGTAATGGTTTGATCAACCAACCATTACACCGAGTCGAAAGCAGAAAAACTCCAACACTGAGAAGCGTTCCATGATTAAATAAAAGATTAGTTTTCTTAGTGCACTTGGGTTTCAGCTTCCAATGTTTGGCGTCACTTCCATTAATCATTTATAGCATAGATACTGCGATGTAATTACACCCAAAAAAATGTAAATTCGGGTTGGTATCCATAGTTTAACTACAGTGGGTGCAATATGACCCTGTATAAAATGATCTGATATTCCATCTCTATGTTTTCGAGCACGCTCATTTCATTTTTTAATAAAGCTAATAAGCTAGCTAATAATTTAATAACTTTTCAAACAATAGTCATAAAGTAGTAAAAATTCATAACTATATGTTTTCTAATATACTGATTTCATTTTTGCTGCTTAAATAAAAATTCGTTACACAGCTAATATGTGATATATGTTATCAACTATGAGGAATTTAATTATTTTATTAAAATTTGCATAGGTTACATAGCTAATATGTTTATTACTTATTCGTTAATAACTTTATAACTATTAGCAGTAAAGTTACCAAAATTGGTAACTATATGTTTTCGACTATGGGGAATTTATTTATTTTAATAAAATTTGCATAGGTTACATAGCTAATAGTTTACGGACTATTTGTTAATAACATGATAACTATTAGTAGTAAAGTTACCAAAATTGGTAACTATATGTTTTCGACTATGGGGAATTTATTTATTTTAATAAAATTTGCATAGGTTACATAGCTAACAGTTTACGGACTATTTGTTAATAACATGATAACTATTAGTAGTAAAGTTAACAAAATTGGTAACTATATGTTATCAACTATTAGGAATTTATTTATTTTAATAAAATTTGCATAAATTACATAGCTAATAGCTTATGGGTTATTCGTTAATAACTTTATAACTAATAGTAGTAAAGTTACCAAAATTGGTAACTATATGTTATCAACTCTGAAAGAGCAATACGTAATGTAACCAAGTACGTACATAATACGTATTGCTCAGAT